>CM043315.1:26104774-26394774 GCA_023736055.1 Quercus glauca
GGGAACCTTTCTAAAGAAGAGCCCTTTGGACTCACCTCTAGCTAGTAAAACCTACAAGCAACTAGCCCCACCCACCACAACCAATTGTCAAGTAATCCAATTTATCAACAACAAAAAAAATGTCACGTAATCCAAAGGAATTCACCTCTGATGGGCTAAGCAGTTTATGCTCATGCCTAGGAGCAGATTCTTCTATATTCTCGCACATACAACACCAATTGACAACATATTAGGAACTTTCGCCTTCCAAATATTTTCCAAGGTAAGGAATGCACTCCTCCACCTGTGAGAATTTTATAATAGGACTTAACAGCAAAAAGGCCACTTTTTTCAGGAACCCAACACATCCTATCTTCCATATGTCGATAAAAATTGTGGGAATATAGATAATAAAAAAAAACCTGTAAGCTCCCTAACTCCCAATCATGAAAAGACCTTGTAAAGATAATAGCCCACACCATTTCCCCATTATTCCAACACATAAGATCAGCAACAAAAACATCTTTATTCTGGGCAATCTGAAACAAAGCCGGAAAGGTCTCTTTAAGAGGGATCTCCTAATATCATGAAGAGTAAATCCAAAGATTGAGTGCTAGGAGTGAAAATCATGGGAATTGATCCATCAATTATATTGATTTACTCTTAATAATATGGAAAATGATTTATACTTTCCTACAGTTACTTATGCACTTGTGACCTACTTTTAGTCATGGATAGTCTTATAGCCATCTTCTATGAAGCGCAGGTGCGTTTTCGGATTTGGGTGCGGGTACGGGTGTAGGACTCAGCAATTTTTGAAAAAGCACTGGGTGCGGCGATTAAAAAATTATTAAAAATATTTTTATTTATATTTTCTATATATTTTTACTATTAAAATATTCTTAAAAAACACATTACTATGCCTTGATTCACAAAACAAAGAAAGAAGGCAAGAAACACAAAACAAAAAAGAAAACACAAAAGAAGCAACAAATATTTAGAATAAAATTGAGGAATAACAGATTTAGGATGTTTGAGCCTCATTCAAAGCCGATTTTGACTGTTCCGGCATGATTCAAGGCTGATTTTGGCTTGTTTCAGTTCGTTTCGGCCGTTTCGGTTGTTGGCCGATACAACCCGATTCGGTCGATATGGCCCGATTCTGGCCGAATCTGTGCGAATTCGTGAAAAAAAAAGAAAAAAAGAAAAAGAAAAAGAAAAAGAAGCTCAGATGCGGCATCGACGCGCGGCAGCCGTGTCGAATGCCGCACCCCATGTCGGGCCATGTTGGACTCCAGTGCGGCACCCTCCCAGCCGCGTCTGTGCTTCACAGGCCATCTTATAGCATTTGGTATTTAATTAGCAAAAATTATGACTTTGAATTTTGTACCTGTGATGTCCAGCTTATCTGCAACACATTTGTAGACATTTCTGTATCAATAATAATTCTCGACATTGCAGAAATGAATGATGCTTAAGGTTCATATTTAATATATTTAAATTATTAATTTGATCAAATGATCTATTTATAAACCAAAAAAAAAAAAAACAAAAACAAAGAATGATCAAATGATCTCCTGGTGGTGGTGTGTTTTTTTAACATGCTTGACATTATATGTTTTTTGTGATTTGAATGGTGCGTTAAGGCAACCAGAGCCATGCCAGCTGCTGTTGGAACTCTCTTTTGGTGTAAACAAGAGTTTTACACACAAGCAGTTGAAGGATTACATTTGTAGAACTGAAAACGTTTTCAGCACTGGATGTCATCGTAATTATCTGATTCAGTGCACTTTTCTTTGATTTCCTCCACACCTTCAATCATAATCGTCAGAAATAATATTTATTATGAGTTAATATATGTTTATAACATTGCTTGTTATATGAGGGTAAATTTTAATACTAAGTGTGTTCAAATTAAGTGCTTGTCTGCTCAAAAGGGTAGTTTCTCTTTCCATTGCCAATTTGGGCCATAGAAAAATTGATTTATAAATTCAACTCTGCCTGAATGGTTTAGTACTGACTTGGTAACTTGAAAAATCTGAAGGGTACAATAATGGTGATGAACCATGTTTTTGGAAAAAGCAAGATGGTGACATCCCAAAATTTGTTTTGTTTCACTTGTGGGATTGTTTTGACTTCCATGCAAGAAATGCCACTTCTGACTTCAAGAACCAAGTGGTCAACATGTTTTATAACCATTTTGTGGAACCTTCTCGTCTGGATTGGTATAATCTGACCGCACATGAACTCCTAAAACAGGTTTTTCAATACAGATAGTTGTGCCATGAATGGCCAGTTGGCCACCTAACTTCTGTCTTTCTGTACTGACTACTGTGCAACTTGGTTGTTTGTGTTGCATTGTTTATTTATTGTCCCTGTTACTTTGTATGTAATTGTTATGAACCTCAGTTTTAAATTTAGAGCATCCGCATCAGATGTGGCAAATGTGACAAATGCCAAATATTTGACACATTTGCCACACCAAACACAAAAATGAAGATTTATCAGATGTTCCAAATCCCAAAAATTATACAACACCGCTACAGTACCGTCTCAAATATAAGACGGTACGAACAAATGTGGCAAAATTTTTTATAGTTTATATTCTCTTTTCTCTCTCTTCTCTCTTCATTTTTTCTTTTCTCTTCTCTCTCACTGGTTCCCTCTCTCTTCTCCCTGTACCGGTTCCCTCTCTCTTCGACTAGTCCGGGATGTTCACCGGCAGCGACGGCGGTGTAGTTCCAACGATGACAGTGCGCTCCGCCAGCAAGGGCTTGGAGGACATCTTCTTGGAAACGCGCGCCGATCTCTCTCACCCTCTGAAGCCGCCACCGACGATCTCTCGCCCAGCCGCCATCAATATCGCTCGCCGATCTCACCCCAAGGTCGTCGTCGATCTTACCCTTTTCCCTCTCCTCTCTGTCCGTCTTTCACTCTGCCTCTCTCTAGTTTTTTTTTTTTTTTTCCTGCAATTTGGGTTGATCTGATATTGGTGAGTAATTGTGGTGGTTGGTTTGCAGTAGAGGTGGGTTGTAGTGGTGGTGATGGCGGGTTCTGATATGATGGGTGAGTTGTGGGTGATGGTGGACTGTGGGGCTGGTATGGGTTTTGTGTTTGTTTTTTAAATTGTAGGCGGCAGGTGGTGGTTTAGTTGATCTGGGTGGTGGTGGGCAGTGGGCTATGGGCGGTGATAGTGGCAGTGGTGGTGGGCTGTGGGGGTGATGGTTGGTGGTGGCTGTCGGTGTTGTTGATGATAATGGGGAGGGGATAATATATTATTTTAATGTGTAGTAAATATTATTTTAACGTATAAAATTGAATGATAAAACATCTGATAAATGGGATGTTGTAAAATGATGTGATAAAATAATAAAGTAGGCTTTTAGTGTGGCAAAATAGCATAATTTTTGCCACATTTGATGCGGATGCTCTAATGTAATACTCCTTTTCCTAATCAGTTGTCATTTTTCATGCCCTGCAGGTCATAGGAGCTTGCATGTGGGCAAAAGAGGCCTGAAGATATAAAGAACAGGCTTTTTTTTTTCTTTTTCTTTTTCATTTTTTCGCCATTCAGTCTTTACAAACAGACGTTGGTACAGCTTCTTCTTTTTTTTTGTCTCTGATGGAGATCTGAAAGTTAGAAAATGTGCCCAATTATCACCATAGCACTAGAAGTTCAAATTTAGAATCTTAGATGCTTTACTTGTCCTTACAGCCAACATATTATGCAGGAATTGCCATACCATTTATTTAAATCACCATACCATATGTTATCTGAATTTCAGTTTTCTTCCACTTTATGGCTCCTACTGCATTTCCTTGCTTCTGGCTTTCTTAAAGCACGAAGGATGAGTGCTTTTGCAGCAGATATGCCTGAAGTTAACCAGGAGGAAGTTGTTAAATTGCTTTTTCTCTGCTTGCACGGATTTGACCATGTATAAGATTTTCATTTGGTTCGTTTATCAAAATGGTTGCCTAGTGAAATTAAATTTTTGGAATTTATTATAACCATTGAATTCCTAATTTTGTAGGCTTCAAAGATTTTCTCTTATCCTACAGTTTGTCTTGGAAACAAATGATGAGAGCAACTCTGTGACGGGTTTGTTAAGTTTGTTCCCCATGTTTAACAGACGGCTAAGTTTAGGAGCAATGGGGATAGCAGAGCTTGGAATTCTTTGCTCATAACAGAGCTAAGTTTTTTTTTATTTCCCCGAATGGCATTCTGTGAAGAAAAGGCTCTAAAATAAATCCATTATACATAAATTTGATTATTACATTGTCCATTAAATCGTCTAAACATGATATGATTATTAAATATATAATATACTAATTAAGTGAGTTTCAGTTAACTCAACTGGTAAAGTTTATGATAGTTGAATTAGAGATCTAGAATTCAATCTCCGCCTACACCAAACACTGATTAGTGTTTTGGTCTAATGATAAAGAGCTATCATTAGAAGTGGACGTCATAGGCTTAAATCATTTCAATATATTAATTAAAAAAAGAGATGCTACGTCTATAACATTTTTATAATATTTTCACAACAAATCATAAGTGGTTAGTTGTTATTGGTTTAAATTTGAACATAACACTAAGATTACTTTTTTACCCCAACAATACAACCAGTAACAACCTGCCACTTAAAATTTGTTGTAAAAATATTGTGAAAATATTGTGGATATATCATTTTTTAATTAAAAATAAACGTGAGTCGGCATTTCAATTGGCACAAAGTATATTAAAGGAAAATAGTATCTTATTAGTGGGTCATGTTAACGAGTGCCGTAGGGCATTGGTTAACAATTCAATTAAAGAAAGTTTTTCTGGGAAAAGAAAAAAAAGTAATTAATGTTTTGACAACTTTTTTCATTTCTCATAAAAGTAATGTCAAACATTTCTTAAAATGGATTCTTAATCAATGCCCTAACTAGGGGTGTCCACGGGTCGGCCCGGGTCGGGTTTGTGCCCAACTCGGACTCGACCCGACAGACTCGGGTGGGAGAAATCAGAACCCGTAACCGACCCGTGTGGAGCTTCGGATCGGCCGGTTCGGGTTTTGTCAGTTTCGGGTGCATATCGGTCGGTTTCGGGTTTGCTACAGAGGTAGAAATTTGGTCGGATCTATCAAGATCTGGCCAATATTCCTTCATACCCTTCGAGATCTGGCCGAGATCTCGCTATATTTGTTGAGATCTCGCTATATTTGTCGAGATCTAGCCGAGATATCATTTTTATCGGCGGAGTTTTTAGTTTAGACTTACCAGTTTTTCACCGGAACACGAGATTGCAACTGGAATAGAGATAGGCATCGGGCGAGTCGGGTTCTTCGGTTTCTCAAGTAGTCAAACCGAGACTCGAACTGATCTTATCGGGTCTTCACGCTGGCAACTCGCAGCCGACCGAACCACCATTCAGATCCGATGGTTATCGGGTCGGAGATCGTCGGGCCGGTCGGTTTCTTCGGACCGGTCGGGTGCTAGACAGCCCTAGCCCTAAGGGTACTCGTTAACATTTCCCCTTATGAATTTATAGAATTAAACATTTGTTTTCCTATCAACTGTGGACAACATTTTACCGTGGATTGGTGTAAAATTCTGTCATTTTTATTACGGTAGGATTTCCTCTCAATTATAGTCATCACTAATAAACATATTGAGTCATTCTCCACACAAGAAGCAAACAAACAGACAGTTCGAGCACCATATGGGTTGTTGATGTGGAAACATCAATTGATTAGATGAATATTAACCAACTAAAATCATCCAATCAAACTAACTTGCATATGACTTAAATGTAGTTGGAATTGAACTAATCATTAGTTTCCTTGGTAAAAATATGTAATCTTAACGTGTAACGTCAGTTTAAACGTAACATATGGTACATCACCGTGATTATTAAAATAGAGAGCAGCTTGAATTGATTATTTCAGTGTGATAGGATATTAGAAAACAACAATTTTGAGACATACAACATTTACTATTAAGGGAAGCTCCATTTTGGTAGTTCTCTTGTTTGCACAAGTGTCCGTTTGCATGTAGCCTTTTGTTGATTGTTGATTGCTTATTTGCTGAAGGATAATTAAAATATAAATTGTATATAATATAAGCAAATAAGTTTAAAAAGTTACAATAACAATATGATGGCAAACAGGCTAAGTTGGATTGTGAACCTAAATAAACTATAAACAGTTGACTGGTACACCTAATACACAACAATTATTTTTTGTATTCTCCCTTAGTTCATAATAGTCTACATCGATTTTTAAGCTGGAGGATCTAATCTAATTACTACTTTGGCCTTTTAGGATTGTCTATGGCAGATTTGGGTTGAATACCCCTTAGGAATTTCATGTTTGTTGATAGGAGTGTGCATGAGTCAGGTTGGGTCTATTTAAGAGTTTTTTCAATCCGACCCACCATGGTCGAGTTAAAAAAATCTAATCTAACCTAACCCAACCTATTACAGAAGTCCAACCCAACCCACCTAGATCAACTAAAGAGAGCCCAAACCCCAACTTGGACAACCTTATTATTAAGTTAAGCCATAAAGTTGTACATTTTAGAGAATGGGTCTAGATAGCTACTTCTCCTTTTGATGGGATTACAAAGAATGGGTTTATTATGTGAGGGAGAGAAAAGATTGTCCTTTGATGCATACTGTTTCTGCCATATACACTCTTCTATCTTTCTAAGTATTACTTCACTCTTTCTCTTTTCTCTCTTCTTTCCTTTTCAACTCTCTATGTTGATTGCCTTAGTCACTATCATGTTTCCACTTATGGGTACTGTTCCTATATATACTAAATCAAGCTCAAGTAATTTCTCTTTTTTACCCTTGTTGCTTACCAACCATTTTTGTCTATTACAAACGCTCCTCAAAGGTGCCCACTACCCTACCCTTTTGGCCGCATGGGCTTAACCTCCACTACATTTGGGCATGCTCAACGTTTTCTCTCTCTTCCACTACCCATCTCACGACAAATTCTTATCCATTTTCATTTTGCCGTGTACCTCTCTCTCTCTCCTTTAAGGGTAAAACCCTGGGTCTCTCTCTACCAATCTCTCTAGCATACATCAAGTGATCCCAGCCGATTTACTAGCTATTTTGGGCAAAAATGCTTTCCCATTAGAGTATCCCAAAAGAGGTCTTGGCAAAATACCGAAAATAAGCTATTTTTCCACCTCCACCAAACTAAACCTTATGTATTTTTCTTAACCGTGAGCCCACCCCCCTTGCATTGGCTGGGTACAGGTTGGTGGTGCTCTGACCATAACGTTGTTGTCATATTGCTTCACGTTTTGTTATCTTTCCTTCCTACACGGTTTCTGCCACAACTATCTAATTTTGTCTTTTTTTTTTTTTAATTCTTTGTTGATGCTAAGGCCTTCTACTTGTGTTTGCTCTTATGGAAAACAACGTGAGCTTGTTGGGCCCGTGGGCCCTTCAAAGTATTTCCTTCATTGTTTTCCCTACTAGTTCTTGCTAGGTTGGCCCATTGGGCCTTTTCCCCTTCCCTTCTTCCTAGGGCCCATTCAAAGCCCGCTTTCTTTCCTCTTGAAGAGGGTCATCCTACCATGACTGGCTCTTCCGCATTGCCTATGGGCCAATGTGTTCTATTCCTTGTTCTTTATGGGTATTTCTTCTTTTTAGGCCTTAGGGGCATGACCCCATTATTTTACTTTTATTCCCAAATCTTCCCTTTCTCTTTCTTCACTTGATTTAGGCTTTTCCGCAATTGTACCTGTGAGAGTGCTTTTTTTTCTTCAGCACTATGGCCCAAGGATTCTGGGCCGTGTAAGATGTTTCTTGGTGGACTGGGATTGATTCTCCGCAGCTAAGAGGGCTGTTTTAAGAATCAATTGGTGCACAGAACATATTTTCCATAATACAAATGGTTAGCAAAGAAAAAGAAGCTGGCATATTTGCATTTGAACGACATTTATACAGTAAAGGATTAATGCAAATGACAAAAAATGAAAAGTATATAACACAAGGACAAGCTGAAAATCCTCTAATTAAGTGAGGTATACTTCATTGATTTTATTAAGCTATGGTTGCAATGCTCACTAGGACGTGATGCAAGGTTCAACTAAGCTCATAAGTTACAGATTTTGATAGCTATTGAAGCTTCAAAGTCTTGCAAAATGTGAACTTGTTAAATCCGAGCTCGTTCAACAGTGGCTGCACTGAGGACACCGGGACAGTTCCTCTGTTTTTCTCTTAAATTACAGAGTATTTTTGCATGAGTTTTCTGGGATTTTGGGAAGGCAAAGTTGAATGCCTGAGAACGGTCCGGTTGTTCTTCCAAAAATCCTCCTCCCCTTGTGGCATGGATCCCTTCCTCCTTTTATAGCACAACCTCGGCTTCCCTGGTGAATCCGTGATTCCTCTGTTTTACCCTCTGGAGCTTGTACCATGCCTGGCTGCTTCAGGATCGTGTCGTTTCCTCTTTCTTCATAATTTCTTTGCTTTTGTTCCGACCAAGTGAAAGTCCCTCGGCTCCTTTCCATTTCCGGGTTTCCCCGCTGGCTGGCCTGAGGCTCCCTTTTGGCTTCTTCTTCCCAGCGTCCCAGCCTTTCACAGTGTACTCTTCCTTGTCTTTTCTCCAAATGGTTGAATCAAGTTTTCTGAGTTTTGCATGCTCTGTACCTTCTCTGCTCGTCTGGGTCACAAGGTCCGCATGCCTCTTTTCTTTAATTTCCTTCTGTTATGACCCCCCTGCGCGCCCTAGGATCCCTCTGGGAGGCCCTCTGGGATTCGGCCCAGCTTCTTCCTTTCTCAGTTTGTCCTGGTTCGTTGGTTGGGCTCTTTTTCTCTGGATCCCAGCCCTCTGGGCTTTTTCTTTCTTCTTTCTTCCCTTTCTCTTTTTTTTTGTGACGGCCCATTATTCCCTTTTTCACTCTTTTCTTCGTGGGCCTATTAGTGGGCTATCTAATTTCTTTCTTTTTTGAACCTCAACATTTAGCCCCCCGAGCTCATGGGTTGCCCGCAGCCCATGCGTGAGTTCTTTTGCAGGATCTCTTCTTGTTTTTTTTTTTTGATTTTTGCCATGGAGATCCTGATCTTCTACTCTCTCCTTTTCTCTTTTTTTTTTGCGTGACTTTTCCCCTTTTTGTGGTACGTGGCAGTTGGGTTGAAATAAAACTCCCACCACCTACTTTTACGTTTCCCATACACTCATCAATAACTGCTGATAACCTCCCTTTTAAATTTAATTCCTGGCAACTGGCGCGTCTTTCCATACATTGTCTTCTTTAACTGTTCTTATTCTTTTCCTTCTAGCGTTTTCTCATTACTTTTCTTCCTGAGTTCTCTGTTACCAACTTCTTTTTTCGATCAGCATCGTTGCCATCTTCTTTCTTTTTCTTTCTCCAGATACTCATTGCTCCAATGGCTTCTTCTTCTTCTCGAAAAAGGAAGGAACGTACTCCCAGTCCTTTTGAAGGCGAGGGCTCCTCTAGTTCTGCACAGGATGAGTCCGTCACTGTGCGTTCTGCTTTCCCCTTGCGAGACCCTTGGTATACTCCTAGCTTATTCTTTCCTCGAGTGTCTCATGGCGAGACTCCTCCATCCCCGCACTCCTGGGTTTTCTCTGGTCAAGCAGGTTTTGTTGGCTCTGCACAAGTTCCAGACCCTAGGGAGATTTTTGATCTCCAAATCAGGCGAGGACTTCGGGAAGCGGTTCCAATCTTCTTTGATTTTGTTGCTGGGAAGATTCAGGGCTGGCCCATTTGGGTGGATAATGAGCTTTCCGATAAAGAGTTTGTGGGTCGCTTGGAGCATGCCGGCGTCCTGAAGGCGGTGGCTATTTCCAGAAACCTTGAGGGTTTCAGAGATGCCAAAGGGCTTAGGCATTTGGTGCGCCGCTGGTGTCCTGCTCTGCACACCTTTTGTTTTTCTGTTGGTGAATTGACTGTTACCTTGGAGGATGTAGTCAACAATTTTCTCCTTCCTGTGCTTGGGGATGAAAACCCCTTTGATATCAAGCTTTCCGACGAGGATCTCAGAGTGGAGGAGAAGTTATTTGCTCATTTTGGTGGGCGTACTGCTTCCTCTGGTGGGAAACCGGCCAGGATGGGCAGATGGGTTATGACTCTTTCGCGCGAGAAGGATAAGGAAGTCAGGCGCGCTGGGTTCCTTGCATTCTGGCTTAGCAAATTCCTGTTCAGCGAGTACCCTGGGTATGGAATTAAGTCCGCTCTTTTTCCCTTGGCTATTAAGTTGGCTCAAGGCGCTCAATATCCTTTAGCCCCCATGTTTTTGGGCCACGTTTACTCTCAGCTGGATCAACTGCATGGAGATGAGGCAGAGGGTGATTCCTGTTATGTTATCACTTCTTCGCTTCACTGCGCTATTCTCCAGGTATTTATGTGGGATCGTTCTTCGGTTACTTTGGCAAAGTGTAGGAATTTAAAATTTGTGAAAGATAAGTTTTTGGGTTCCCCTGATGTGGTAAAAGGGCTTTGTGGCAGCTCTACTGACAGCCATCCTATTATTTTCCGTTGGTTGAGCCTAAAAGGTGGCAACCTTAATTTGGTTGAGTTGTTTGATCAGGCGGGCCATTTGAATTGGCGCTCCCCTCGGGAGTTTGGCCCAGGTTTTGTTTGCGATTCTGTGTTATCTCCTTTTCTGACTTCTACAGGAAATACCTTTGATTTGCGTAGTGGTGATGAAGGTAGTTTAGCTTATTTAGCCTGCATTAGTCCTTCTTGGCTTCCTGTGCTTTCCTCTACTGGCCCACGGTACACCCATTACTCGGCGCATCGAGTACTTCGGCAGTTCGGTTTCGATCAGGATGTTCCCCCGGTGTTTAATGATATAGTTCCTTCTCTTCCCTCCTTGGACCCCTTCATGAGACTTCAGGCCTTTTCTTATTGGTCTCGACGGAGCCCTCAGTTTGTTGTGCCTAACTCTCAGAGAGGAGTCTTTGCCTCTAATGGCTATGCTGGTTATTGGAGAAGGGTTCAGAAATCCTTTGCTGATTATGCTGGCTTTGAGACGATTGGGAGAGTGCCTAATCCTGACATTTCTTCTGCCCCAACATCCAACAGGCGCCTGTCCCTGCCTACTGCTGGTATTGTTTCTGCTGCTGTGAGCAGCAAGACTGGTTTTGCAGAATGGCATGCTTCCAGAGAAGGCTGGGTGACTTATGCGCAGGACTTCCCAGAGAACTGGCTGGGGTGTGACCTTGTTGTTGGTGCTTCCGCTGGGGTGCCAATTAAGAAAGGAGCAGTGGAAGCCATAAGTCCCAGCGCCCCCACAGGCGTGAGTAAAGGAAAAGCAATCAAACAGGAGAAGTTGAAGGAAGCCGAGGCTGAAGAGAGTGCAGAGGTGGTTGGCCCTAAGCCAAAGAAGAAGAAAGCTGGAAAATCTCGGAGACAGTTGGTACTCGCTGAGGAGAAGGAAGTGGAGCAACCTTTGGCCATAAAGGGCCGTGTGAAGACTAAGGTAGAGTCTTCTTCTTCCCCAGCTCCTGTGAATCCTTCAGTTCATGGTTCCTTGGGACCCTCTGGACGTACCCGTAGTAGACAACAGAGACTCGGAGACCCTGTTGAAAAAGAAAGAAGGGCAAGGCCTCTTTCCTCCTTTGCTCCTTTGTGGTTTTGCTGTTTTTTTTTTTTTTGAACTAATGAGTAAAACCCCGCCTTTTTTGTGTGTGTAGTCCAAACGTAAGCTGGATCCCAGGAAGGGTAAGAGTCAGTCTTCTGGTGAAGATGTGGTATGTTTTCCTTATCTGTGTCTTTTGCTGCTTCCTTTATATTCATTTCACAAGTGTCATTTACTGGTGCTGTCCTTTTGCTCATTCCCCTCCTCTTTTTTTTTAGGTTGAGGTTCCTCCCCCTGTGGTTGGTGAGACTTTGGAGGAGGAGATGGCTGAGGCTGCATCTCTGGGTAAAGAAGAAGAGGCCCCCATTGGAGGCATAACCGAGGAAACCGGGCAACCAACGCAGGATGTCCAGGCTGCCCAAGATCCTGAGGCCCCCAAGCTCCCCGCGTCCCCAGGTTCTCACTTTGAGCAGATTCCCAGCCCTATCAGGACCGTGCTGCCTCAGACTGGGTTAAGTACAGGGACCTTGGGAGGCGTATCATTATCCGGGCAAACAGGTGAGCCTTTATTTTCCTTTATATATAGCCTTTTATCTTTATCTCTTTTGCATCTTTTCTTTCTCTCCCCCCCCCCACTTTTTTTTTTAAGTTGTTCTCCTTTCCAGGGCAAGCCACTGCGAGATCTGCCTCTGGTGCTGCTGCTTCTTTGGAATCAGAGGATTCTGAAGGTGGGGTGTTGGCTGTCTTTACTGCATTGCTTCTTTCTTCTTCCCTCGTCCCCACTTTTTGTGTTTGTTTTCCCTTCTTTTTTTTTGTTATGGCGAAGCCCCCTGTGTCTCTGCCTTCTTTTAGCTGTTTTGCTGGGGCTTCCTCACCTTTTCTTCAACTTGCTCTATGTTCTTTTCCAGAATCTTTCAAGAAATCAGGGGAGGAAGAGGAGGAAATTTCACCTCAAGGGGCTAATACTGGTTTTTCCTTTATCACTATTTTGTTCCCCCTTTCCCCCCTTTTTTTTTTTTGTTTTCTTCTAGAAGCTAACCCCCCCCCCCCCTTTTTTGCAGGGGTTGATATCAAGGACCCCAAAATCGTGACTTCTGAGGGAGGTGTAGGGTCTGCTCAAGCTGCTGCTCCTCATGCTGCTCAGGAGGTTGAAGGCCCCTTTGGGCCCCCCGGTGATGATGCAGCAAAGGGGAAGGCCCCAGAGGTGGTTGTTTTAGACCCTGCTTCAAGGCTTCCCATTTTTTTGGCTCGTTTTGATCTCCTGGAATTCAACAGCCTTCCTGCCAGTCATTTCTGCCGCTTGGGATCCTCCTATGGTAACTTTTTGCGCTTCTCCGTGCCTATGGAAGGTCTGCCATTGCTAGAAGGGCTGCATAAAAGTCATGGGGACTTTACTCTTGGTTTCAGAGGAGGAGTATTCTTGGGGAACATTCTGCTGGAGCTGCTGTGTGCCGTGTTGATTTCTATGAGAGATTCCTCACTGGAGTCTCTTTCTGAGGAGAAGCTCTTGGAATGGAGGGGAGTTGTTCAGGATCTTTTGGAGGCCAAGTTTAGCTTATCCTTTTTGTTGGAGTACCTGCGATCACTAGCCCAAGCGCTCTTCCAGAGGCAAGCTTCTGAGAGTATTGATGCTGAGATTGCTGCTGCTGAGGAAGCTCTGGCCCGTGCTCACAAGACTTTGCAAGATCTGAAAGTCAAAAGGCAGAGGGTTCTTTCTTCGGCTGCATTTGCTCTTCCTTTGAGTGGCTCTTTGTTGGCTGGCCTCCTTACTTAGCTTTTCCTTCTTTTCTTTTTTTTTTTTTTTAACTGTCTGGATGGACAAATTTGGGATTGTATAATTTTTTTTATTTATTTTGGTTGAACAATGTTTCTGTTTGTTTTTTTTTTTGTTTAGATCTGCATTTGTGCTTTGAGACTACTCCTATGTGCTTGTGCTTTAGTATAGCTCTGTTTCTAATCTTCTTCAAGTGGCATGTGGACCTTCTTTTCTTGTCTTCTCTCCTTTTTTTTTGCTGAGTCCTAGCCTGTGATCCCCACAAGAATTTTTGTTGCAGGTTCCCACTAGGTACCCATTCTTTTCCTTCCTGGTCGCGCAAGTACTGAACTGGGTACGCTTGACAACATATTGCTGTACTCTCTTTTTTTTTGTCCCAGCTCATGAACTTGGCAGGTTTCTTTTATATCAAGTACTGGGCTAGGTATCTTCAGTTTATGCTTGAGATCCTAGACCATGTATTTGAGATTTAATTGCTTTGCAGCTATCTGTGGGGTGATCCTGGGTTATGTATCGAAAGATTTCCCCAGGTATCCCCTTCTTTTGTTGCACAAGTACTGAGCTGGGTACATTTGGTAATGTATTCTTACTTGTCCCAGTTCATGAATCTTGGCGAGTTTTTTTTTGCATTAAGTACTGGGCTAGGTACTCTCAGCTCATGCTTGAGGTCCTAGGCCCTGTATTTAATTTCAACTAATTGCAATCATCCATGGTTATGTGTCCTCCCCTGATTTTGTCCATGTTAGGAATTTTGTGATACTTAGATTTTAATAACTGAAAAAGCAAAAGCAGAAACTTCATTGAATCATAAATGTCATTTAGGGAATACAGCAAATCTAACCAAGATAGTAAGGATCCCAGAATGTCCTTCTACCTTTAGTTTGTTTTTTTTTTTTGAACAGAACTACTCAAATAATAGCATATATGAAGGAAAGAAAAAAAAAAGAAAAGGAACACTTAGCAGGTTGGAGCAATTTTTTGTCAGCAGGAGCCCAGGGTGCTGAGGCCTTTCCTCTCTCATGCGTAGTATTGTTTCAGCCACTTCCCATTTATGGGTTCTGTCAGGATTGTTCCATCTTCCTTCGTGAGGTAGTAGTACCCACTATCATGGGCCTCCCTGATGACGTAGGGTCCTTCCCACTTTGGGGCAAATTTGGAGGGTCCTGGTAGGTTTCTTCTCACATGTTCTGTTGTCCTTAGTACCAACTGCCCTTTGGTGAAGGTCCTCGGGCGTACTGCTTGTGCATATGCTCTTGTCATCCTTTGCTGGTACCTCTGGCTTCTTCTTTTGGCCAGCTCTCTTTCTTCCTCTATCCCTTCCAGGTCTGCTAGCCTCCTCTCATTGTTTGTGTCCTCGGCGTCCTCCTGACTTTCCTCAAGTACTACTCTTGGTGTGGGGACGATTAGTTCCACTGGGCTGATGGCTTCTGTCCCATAGACCAGGGAAAAAGGTGAAAATCCCGTGGCTGTTTTCACAGAGCTCCTACACGCCCAAAGTACATCTGCCAGGTGGTCATTCCATTTTCCTCCATATTCTTGCTTCATTTTCTTAAGGATTTTCAAGATCACCCTGTTAGTGGCCTCTGCCTGGCCATTCCCTTGTGGGTAGTATGTTGTAGACCTTCCGTGCTTGATGTAGTAAGCTTCTGTTAGCCCCTTCATGTCTTTATTTATGAAGGGGGTTCCGTTGTCACTGATCAACCTTCTGGGGATCCCAAACCTTGTAATGATATGGCCTCGAATGAAGTTTGCTACAGCTGCTCCAGTGGCTTTCTTCAAGGGGATGGCCTCTACCCATTTCGTAAAATACTCAGTGGCTGCCAAGATCCATATGTAACCACTGGATGGAGGATTTATAGGCCCTATGAGATCAAGCCCCCAAGTGTGGAAAGGCCATGGGGTTGTCATGTCTTGCAACGTATTTGGGTGAGTATGGATTGCATCTCCAAGGACTTGGCATGCGTGGCAGGTTTTAACTACCTCTTCGGAGTCCCTTTTCATCGTTGGCCAGTAGTATCCCAGTAGTAGTAACTGTTTATAGAGCCTTCTTTTTCCTGGGTGACTTCCACAATCACCAGAATGGACTTCCCTGACCACCTCCCTGGCTTCCCTTGGTCCCAGGCATCTTAAGGGATCTCCACTGTATCCCCTTTTGAATAGGATCTTGTCCTGTAAGAAGTACCTGACCGCGAGCTTCTTGAGCTGGTGGGCCAGCGTCCTGTCAGTTGGCAGGATCCCTTGAGCCAAGTATTCCATAAAAGGGGTCCTCCAGTCTTCTGTAACAAATACAGCATAGCTTTCTCCCCTGTCTATCGAAGGTTGGCATTCTTGGCATTTTTCCTGTATAGTTGATGCTTCTTTGCTCATGTCTGGCCAGTAGTACCCCATGCGTTGCATCCTCCTGTATAGACTGATCTTTTCCGAGGTCCCGCAGACTTGGGTATGCAGTTCTTCCAACCTCAGCTTTCCCTCTTTCTCATTGATACATCTGGATAGGATTCCTCCAGGCAGTCTTCTGTATAGTTCTCCTTCTATCAGAGTGTAGTCTCTCAGCTCCTTGACATTCCCTCCAGACCCTGTTTCTTCCATTTTTTCTTTCACTTCGCTCCTCCAGTCCCATTGCTTGGACTCTTCGGGGGATGTTTGTTGGAGGATTTTTAAGATGGAATGCTCCTGCCTTCCTATTCTGACTAGGGTGTCTTTTCCCTTGAATGGTACTTGGGATCCCAGGGTGGCAAGCGCATCTGCAAATCTGTTTTCACTTCTCTGCGTGTACTCTATGCTAAAAGTCAGGAATTCCTGCTCCAGCCTTTGTGCCCATGTCCTGTAGGCTGCCAAACTTTGTTCCCTTAATGCAAAGTCACCTTTCACCTGGGATACCACGAGATTGGAATCTCCCAATACTCTCATGTGTTTCACCCCAATACTTAGTGCTATAGTTAGCCCGGTTAGATACGCCTCGTACTCAGCTGCATTATTGGAGCAGGAGAAACCAAGTTTGAAGGATAGAGGTAGGGTGTCTCCGTTTTCACAACTTAGTACAATTCCTACCCCATTTGAAGTTGCTGTAGCTGACCCATCAAACCTCATTGTCCATTTCTTCCCTGGGATTTCTGCTACTGCCACTTCACCTGGGATCTCTTCGCTTAGTGGGCTTTCCTCCTTCCCCGGGAATTGTGCCAGGAGGTCAGCTATGGCTTGACTTTTGACGGCCTTGGGGGTCCTTAGGCCTATGTCGTATTGAGAAAGCAGGACCAGCCATTGTGCTATTCTCCCTGTTAGGAGGGGTTGATGCAGGAGTGCTTTTATGGGATGTGATTTAGTTACCAGCAGGATCTGGTGGGCTGAGAAATACCTCTTCAGCCTCTGAGATGCGTAAATGACCACTAGGCAAGCCTTTTCTATCCTGGGATATCTGGTTTCGGCATCCTTGAGTGTTCTGCTCACATAGTAAACAGGTTGCTCGTTTCCACCGTCATCCTCTTGGGCCAGCAGGGCTCCTATTGCTTGGGCACTTGATGCCAAATACAACAGCAAGGGTCGCCCACGTACTGGTGCCTGGAGAGTGGGCAGATGATTCATGATCTGTTGGACCCTTTGGAAGGCTTCCTGCTGCTCTGTTCCCCAGGTAAACTCAGTTCCCTTTTTCAACAGTTTGGATAACCCCCCTGTGACCGAGGCCAGTCCTGGCACGAATCTCCTGATGTAGGAAACCCTTCCCAGGAAGCTTTTGAGCTCCCTTACTGTCGTTGGTCTTCTCATAGTAGCAATGGCTGCAGCTTTGACTGGGTCTACACTTATGCCTCTGTGATGCACCAGGAACCCGAGAAACTTTCCTGCAGATACCCCAAAGGCGCATTTCATGGGGTTCATGCGCAGCTTGTATTCTCTGCATCTTTTGAAAACCCGTTCAAGTATCTGAAGGTGCCCTGTCCTAGTTTTTGATTTGACCACAATATCATCTACATAATCCTCCATTTCCTCATGCATCATATCATGGAAGATGGCTGTCATGGTTCGCTGGTATGTGGCTCCTGCATTTTTAAGACCAAAGGGCATCACAGTATAATAAAAATTTCCGATCGGTGTCCTGAATGCTGTTTTCTCGGCATCCTTGGCAGCCATGCGAATCTGGTTGTATCCACTATACCCATCCATGAATGAGAACATGGAGCTTCCTGCAGCTGAGTCCACGAGGAGGTCAATATTAGGCAGGGGGAACTCATCTTTTGGACATGCTTTATTCAAGTTGCGGAAATCTACACAGCAACGGATCTGGCCATTCTTTTTCTTCACAGGTACTATGTTAGAAAGCCATCTGGGGTGCTGGATGGGCTTGATAAAGCCAGCTGCTAGTAGCTTCTTGACCTCTTGAGTTATCTGGGCTTCTATATCAGTGTGAAAGACCCGAGCTGGTTGGATCACTGGTTTAACTCCTGGGTCCACATTGAGGGCATGGACCACTAATCCAGGATCCAGACCAGGCATCTCATCATAGGTCCACGCAAACACATCTGCGTATTCCTTGAGCAAAGCCAGTAGTGGCCCCCTTTCTTGTGTTGTCAAACGACTACTGATGAATACAGGCTTCTGGGGTCCCAGTCCAGCTCCCAAGTTTACTTCCTGCAATTCTTCCTCAGGCTGGATTTGTGTCTCTTTGACTGGTTCCTCTTGGACTTCCTCCTGGGCCATCATACATTCTGGTGGTCCGGGACCTTCCTGCACGATGCGCTCAGGTCCCGCGCACCTTCACAAACGATATATTAATCTTCCCCCTGGCTCTCGTACTACTACACACTCCCGGGATCCTGAGGCGCTGGGCTCCTTCTTTTGCCTTTTTCTCTTCAGGAGGTCCCTCAAGTCGTGGGTATCTCCTCCCTCTTCTCTTTCCAAGATGGGTGTTCCTGGGGTCCCTGGCATGGGACTTTCATCATCTGCTCCCAACTCATCATAAAACATTGTTTCTACAAAGTTTACTTCTCCTTGGTTGAAAGG
The DNA here is from genome assembly GCA_023736055.1 of Quercus glauca. Taxonomy (NCBI): domain Eukaryota; kingdom Viridiplantae; phylum Streptophyta; class Magnoliopsida; order Fagales; family Fagaceae; genus Quercus; species Quercus glauca. The sequence continues at coordinate 26,123,071 of CM043315.1, forward strand.
GTTGTGGTTGGCAGGGATCCTTACAGGCCTCCCATTCAACCTCCCCTTAACGCACTGATGGTACGTGGATGGTATAAGGCGGTGTTTATGGAGCCATGGCCGTCCCAGGAGTATGTGGTAAGATACTTCTGAATTGATTACATGAAATCTGGTTAAGGCCACTATTGGCCCCACCCTTAGGGCTAGCTGTATATAGCCTTCGGTTGATTCTGCTGATCCTCCAAATCCGGTTATCTCCATGGGAGCCCCCAGGATCCTCCTTCCAGCCAGGCCCACAGCTTCCAAGGTGCTCAGGGCTATGAGGTTGAGTGATGCCCCTGTGTCTACAAGTGCTCTTCTGATTTGGACACCATTTATGGTGGCCATTAGGTAGAGAGGTCTACGGTGGTCTGGGTGCTCAACCTCCATGTCTTCATCAGTGAAGGTTATGGCATTTGTTGTCTCTAGGAAAGCTCGGCTGGCATGAGATTCTGCTGTGAAACATTCCATTCCTGACTCTGCTGCTATAGTCATGAGGGATTCCGTGGCCACCCTTCTTGCTTCTGGTCCAAATCCCAGCTGATTGAATAATGACCTGAACTTGGGATTCTTTTGGAGGGTCCTGACTGTGTTTGGGTGGAAGGATCCTCCCGACTCTTCTGCTTCTGCCGAGTTCCCATGGATCACCACAGCTACTACCCCCCTTTCCTTTATGGTTAGGCAGGGGGTTTCTTTGTACTTCTGGCTCCTTCTGGGTGAGTTCCAGGGTTCCTTCTCTTAGCTTCCTGTGAAAAAGCCTGCGGAGGGTCCAGCAATCCTTGGTGGAATGCTTAACGTAATTGTGAATCCTGCAAAACAAAGGATTTTTCCTTTCTTCTTCGGTGGGTGGCCTGGACACAGTGAATGGCCTGATCACTCCATCCCCGATCCATTTGTCCAGGACGTGGTTTAATTCTTCTACGGTACATGGGATCACTGGTGGTTCCTCGAACATCTTTCCATCGGGCCTCTTTCTTTTTTCTCCCACTGATGCTGTCATGGCTTGGGATGCTGGTGCCCTCTTCGCCCTCATAGTTTGTGCTGTCCTCCTTGTTCTCTGCAACAGGTCAGCGAACTGTGTGATACATAAGTTTTCGAGGTTGAGCCTGTAATCGAAAAGCATGTTAGAGATGCAAGTCTCCACGAGCTCCTTTTCTTCATGGTCCCCATAACAGTCTAGGGACACATCTTCAAATCTTTTGATGAACTGGACAGGATCCTCTCCAGGTCTCTGTCTCACCATCTGAAGGCTTTGGAAAGTGACCTTGTCCTCACCGGGGTAATATTTTGCACAAAATCTTTCCATCATTTCGTCCCAGGTCTTAATAGACCCAGGCCTCAGTGTAGTGTACCAAGTGTATGCTCTGTCCACCAGGGACTTAGCAAATTCTCTTAGGCACAGCTCTCGGTCTCCTGCGTAGGGGCCCATAGTGTGGACGAACCTACTCACGTGTTCTACTGCACTTCCATTTCTTCCATCAAAAGGATGGAACTTTGGTGGCTCATATCCCTTGGGGTATGGCTTGCCGAGGAGTTCCAGTGGGAATGGGGGATCCCGAGAAAATTGTTTGGGGGTCCTGGAAAGTTTTTCCCTTTCTTGATCCAGGAGGGCACTGACATCTGCCATTGTCAGATATTGGGGGTTAGTTCCTCCTCCCACTGCTGATCCTCCCTCTGGCTGGGTTCTGTCTTGGTTGCCCACATGGGGGGCATTGTCCCTGACTTCTTGCGTCTTACTTTCTTTGAGCAAGTGAACTTCTTGTTGCAACTCTTTCAATATCGCGGTCATTTGAGCCATAGGGTCTAGCTCTTGGCCTGCATTCCTCTGTTCTGACACGACCTCGTGCTCTGTTAGGGGCACCTCGCCTCTTTGTCTGGAGGCTACTTCATTTTCTCCCACAGGCTCAGAGGCCGTGGGTGGCATGTTTGCACCTTTACTGTTCCTTTGTCTTGGAGGCATGTTCTGCGAAGGGATTGCTTCTTCCCTTTTCTTTACCCAGTCCCCAGCGGAGTCGCCAAAATGTGAGAGTGCTTTTTTTTCTTCAGCACTATGGCCCAAGGATTCTGGGCCGTGTAAGATGTTTCTTGGTGGACTGGGATTGATTCTCCGCAGCTAAGAGGGCTGTTTTAAGAATCAATTGGTGCACAGAACATATTTTCCATAATACAAATGGTTAGCAAAGAAAAAGAAGCTGGCATATTTGCATTTGAACGACATTTATACAGTAAAGGATTAATGCAAATGACAAAAAATGAAAAGTATATAACACAAGGACAAGCTGAAAATCCTCTAATTAAGTGAGGTATACTTCATTGATTTTATTAAGCTATGGTTGCAATGCTCACTAGGACGTGATGCAAGGTTCAACTAAGCTCATAAGTTACAGATTTTGATAGCTATTGAAGCTTCAAAGTCTTGCAAAATGTGAACTTGTTAAATCCGAGCTCGTTCAACAGTGGCTGCACTGAGGACACCGGGACAGTTCCTCTGTTTTTCTCTTAAATTACAGAGTATTTTTGCATGAGTTTTCTGGGATTTTGGGAAGGCAAAGTTGAATGCCTGAGAACGGTCCGGTTGTTCTTCCAAAAATCCTCCTCCCCTTGTGGCATGGATCCCTTCCTCCTTTTATAGCACAACCTCGGCTTCCCTGGTGAATCCGTGATTCCTCTGTTTTACCCTCTGGAGCTTGTACCATGCCTGGCTGCTTCAGGATCGTGTCGTTTCCTCTTTCTTCATAATTTCTTTGCTTTTGTTCCGACCAAGTGAAAGTCCCTCGGCTCCTTTCCATTTCCGGGTTTCCCCGCTGGCTGGCCTGAGGCTCCCTTTTGGCTTCTTCTTCCCAGCGTCCCAGCCTTTCACAGTGTACTCTTCCTTGTCTTTTCTCCAAATGGTTGAATCAAGTTTTCTGAGTTTTGCATGCTCTGTACCTTCTCTGCTCGTCTGGGTCACAAGGTCCGCATGCCTCTTTTCTTTAATTTCCTTCTGTTATGACCCCCCTGCGCTCCCTAGGATCCCTCTGGGAGGCCCTCTGGGATTCGGCCCAGCTTCTTCCTTTCTCAGTTTGTCCTGGTTCGTTGGTTGGGCTCTTTTTCTCTGGATCCCAGCCCTCTGGGCTTTTTCTTTCTTCTTTCTTCCCTTTCTCTTTTTTTTTGTGACGGCCCATTATTCCCTTTTTCACTCTTTTCTTCGTGGGCCTATTAGTGGGCTATCTAATTTCTTTCTTTTTTGAACCTCAACAGTACCTTTGTGTCCATTTTATCAAAAATGGGCATCAACAAGCATTAGAACAACATTAACATAAATAAAAGCAAATTTATAACGTAATAAACCTAAGCATAGCATCAAACTAACACAAACTATCTTATTAGTGCTTCAAAGTTCAAACTAACACAAATAATTAAACCAAATGACATTGCATTTTAGTTAGCAAGATGTCAAATAATTTGATCTTGTAAGGTTTTTAGACTCCTTAAACAATAATTGGATTAACCTAATTAATTAGTCAAGTGATTAACTTAGGTAAATTATGCAATTCTAGGTTAACACAATCATATAATCATATCAAACATATAGCAGCGGAAAAATAAATAACACAATGATATGATGACCCAGGAAACCACACCGGTAAAAACCTAGGGAGGATTTAACCTAACTATCTTCAAGGTAAACTTGAATCCATTATATGAAAGAATCGAAGTTCATATAATAGGACTTAGACCACTAACATCCTATTGCTACCCATCAGTAAAACTTACTGACATGACCACGTGCAAGCTCCAAATCCACGGACTCCTTTCTTGGATTCTCCAGCAAGTACAAGCACTCTTGCTTGTGTATCTTTAAGCTCTTATGGCAGCAACTGAATGATCATTAAGTTCTTGAAGAAATCTCTTCCTTGATAACTCCTAAAAGATCTCACAAGAGATTCACATAAACGGCAATATAAGCAACCAGAGATACTCTAAAAACGTAGTTAGGGTTTCCTTTATATAGTGGGAGAAGTAGATCTGAAACCCTAATCCTTAATGGGCTTGGGCTGAGTTGGAAAATTCTGCAGAAAAACGATCTGCCTGAGTTTCGATCGATCGAGCCTAATTTTCGATCAATCGAGCTAGGCAGATTTACACAGTAAATCCTGCAAAACACTCGATTCCAACTTTACATATAAATACACTTTGAGCAAGTCTAAACAAGACTAAAAACTGTTTTGATCATGGTTTGCCAACAATACAAATTAGAGTTCTAAATACATTAGTTCCTAAGTCTTTAGAACCTAACAGATCTTAATTTAGTTAAGAAACAAATAAACATGAATTAGTTTTATTATTCCTAGTTGTAGGATATTATATAGCTCCATCCAACTCAATTGATAAATAAAAGAGTAAATAATAAAATTATATAATATATTTTTAAATATATTAAATATATGTGGATTGGGTTGGGTTAGGCAGATTTGTGAATTTGCTGACCCATACCCAACCCAACCCACCATAAAAAAAAGTTTTAACAATCCAACAATCTACCAACCCCTGAAAACTAACCTAACCTGACAGGTTAGGTTAGATCGAGTCTGTTTTGGCGAATAGACAGGTTGGTTGCACATCCTATTTGTAGCACAAGTTATGCAATTAGATACAGTTCATTGGTGAGTTGCGCTTAGCATGTTGATATATAATTAGTCATAAAAAATGACTCTTTCGTCTATAAAGAGATCCAAAAAGGCCTTAGGCCTTTTTGCAGATTTAGGCCTTAGGCCTAATTTGTAATATGCCAAAAAGGAAAAAAAAAAAGAAAAAAGAAAAAGGAGAGGGTTAAACCATATAATGGAAGAAAACTTTTAATGTTTAAGTTCAATTTTCACTACCAAGTACCTTGTAACTTAATGGGTACTGTAAGAACCAAAAAAGAGGTTTGTGGCCCAAGCTCACTTAGAGTAGTGAGATGTACCCCTCAAACTTGACCCAAATCAATGAAATTTGTAAGAAATGGGAAAGAACAATAACAATGAGCTTTGCCCGAGGACACTTTTATTCAAGAATTAGACTTGTATTCGAAAATAAATGAGCATCAAGCTTTACACAAAGGCTCCCAAGGAGGTAGGGTTCATATGGAAAATGACATTGTTCCCTTTTCTTCTCCAATACACTTCTCTCTCTTCTATTTTTTTAGCCTCCATTTTTTCTAGTGCCTTTCCTTTTCCGACATTGTTACCTTTCACATATGAAGAAGATGGTGGCAAGAACCTGCTTAGCTGTTGCCTATATTGTTTAGGTCACTTCCTCATTAATGCGGGCATGCGGCTGATAAAACTGTTGTCTACCAATTAATGCGGATGCAACAGGCTACACCAGGCCTAAAGCTTCCCTATTGCCCATTATCTTCCACTCTCTTTAGATCCTAACTTCCCCTCAGAATGCCTTACAGTATCATGACTCGTTTCTTCCCCTCCTCGAGCAGCTTCTTCCCTTGGGCCCATGGCTTACAGCACCTTCATGTCATTACTATGGCCCTTCAACTCCCTCCTCGGTCCTCAAGCCAATATTGCGACCCTTCAGCTCCATCTTCGGTCCTCGGGTACCCACAGGTACATTCTTATGTATAAAGTGGTTTGAGGTTTAGAGGAAAAAAGTTGGAGCCTAGGAGCTGCATATTGTAACTATCTAAATAAAAGTTATATTTTCACGAATTGAGCAATGAATTTATCAATTTTTGCTGGTTCAATTTCACCTAAATTTATTTTATCTTTTAGATAGATAGAACATAAATTTATTTTATCTTTTTCATAGATAGAACATAGTGTCCACTTTATGATAATTATTTTTTATTATTAAATCAAGACATAATAGTCTTTTTTTAATATAAATAAGAGTCAATTATAGGTTGTTTATTTTTATTTTTTGTGATAAATTTTCATTGAACGGTAAATGATTTTTTTCAGTCCAATAGTGCAATTAATTGGAATTCATTAAAATTTATATTGTATCAGTGGCCAAATGTTGTTCTCATTTCTCACTTTTTATCTTCCAAAAATGCCTCTCGGATAATTTCAAAGTTCAAAGTTCTTAAGCTAGTTTTGCTTATTGGTGGAAACTGAAAAATTAAGAAAAAAAAAGGCGCTTGCTAATTTTCAAAGGTTACCGCGCTAGTCCAAAACCCAAACTCCAAATTCCAAAAACCAAAGATGTGCCCGCGCGACCCAAACAAGTCACGAAATTAAAATAATCATCTCAGCCGTCAATTCTCAAGTCCTCCATCCAACGCTCAGAAAATCATCCAAGTCATCGATCCACACCAAAAACCACGTCACTACCCCAAACTCCGCATTCTACAACGCGCCACATCCGTCAATTCTCAAACAATCTAACGGCGCAAAACACATTCCACGTCACCGATCCGCGTGAAGACCCCATTATCCAATAGAAATCAAACTCTCTTTTCTATATAAACCCTTCACAACCTTCATTCCCACCCACACAAAAAAATATCTCACACCGCTTCTTCAGTACTCAATTAGAAGTCCTTTTATTCTCTCTTCCTCTTTACCCTTTCCACTTTCCTAGAAATTCCCAATGGCTCCCAAAGCTGAGAAAAAGCCCGCCGAGAAGAAGCCGGCGGAGGAGAAGAAATCAACCGTCGCCGAGAAGGCTCCGGCGGAGAAGAAGCCGAAGGCCGGGAAGAAGCTCCCCAAGGAAGGCGGAGCCGGTGCCGGAGACAAGAAGAAGAAGCGCGTGAAGAAGAGCGTGGAGACTTACAAGATCTACATCTTCAAGGTCTTGAAGCAAGTTCACCCAGACATCGGTATCTCCAGCAAGGCCATGGGGATCATGAACAGCTTCATCAACGATATCTTCGAGAAGCTCGCTCAGGAGGCTTCCCGATTGGCTCGCTACAACAAGAAGCCAACCATTACTTCTCGGGAGATCCAGACCGCGGTTCGCTTGGTCTTGCCCGGTGAGCTCGCTAAGCACGCCGTGTCTGAGGGGACCAAGGCGGTGACTAAGTTTACTAGCTCTTGAAGTGTGGTGGTTGCTGGTGATTTAAGGAACTTGAATGTGTTTATGTGGCTAGGGTTAGGGTTAGGGTTTCGTAGATGAATGAATGCTTCTTCTTTTGGTTTTTGAATATGTGGTTTTTCAATCTGTTCTGTATGTGAACAACATGGATCTTCTCGATCCAAATTATGTCTATGGTAGAAATGAAATCGAACAGCTTTTTCTTAATTGTTGTGTTCTTCAATTTTCCTCTTATTATTTTGGTTACTGTTTTGAATTAAAGTGTTGTTTTAGTTTGTAAAATGGTTATTGCTTTGCGAAGAGAAGCTTGTGAATGTTTTGTTGGTAGAATGAATATCCAGTATCACACCTGGGCTATGGAGAACTGAGTTTTTAGGTCATAGTGAGAAAATGTAAAGCAAAAAAGGGGAAGAAAAATAATCGGTGGGCAATATCAAGTTACTGATAGTGAAATTGAAGTGTTAGGACATATAGGAACTAGCAAACTGGGAAAAATGACATCAATTAGTCGAGATATAGCTCACAACATTGGGATTTTTATCAATTTTATATATATATTTTTCGTTTTATATCCAAAGAAATAGGGCCAAGAGTGTAATTTTAAGTTATTCATAAAAAAGAAAGTATAATTTAGCTGCATGCAGTCTGAAATATTTGGCTTATGGAATTAGAAATTGGGTGTGCAATTTAACCAATCAGAAACAGTCTATAACAAGAACCCTTCTTTGTTAGTAAACATGGCTGTATATATATATGTTGTAAGGTCCATAGGCGAATAAATTTTCTCAACAAAAAATCTTGAATTCTTTTTCGGCTAATTTTTTGTTCCCAGTTTTCTGCTCATTTTTGCACTACATATTCAATCCAACATTGTGTTCTATTGGCAGCATTTACATTTCTTGTATTTCCTCGATTACTTTTAAGTTTCAAGTTTGATACCCATGTAGCTTTTTGCAGCAAGACGAGTAAAAATTCTTGTGTACACTAGAATGTTTAATTCTTGAGGGCTTTCTTGGATGGCGTTGGGCCTTCTTTGTGCATGGCCATGTGTCAGTCATTAGATTATGGAGGGACAGCCTTGATAGACCCGACTTTATTTTTGGGGTCAAGCTTGGAACTAGACATTAGCCCAAAGAAGACTAATGACTACTAGTGCACCTTTTCCACCCAACATAAGCCATGCTGAAAATCCGAGAAACAAGACACGTGTGATAGGTCGACTTTAATCCATGTCCAATGATAACTCAGATGTTAGAATAATGAGAGTCTAGTTGTGAGAAGAGAAAAAAAAAAAAAAAAAAGAAGCAAAATCCACTAGTAAAACAATACATGAAAATAACAATGTAGTCTCAACAATGATCGCATATAAAAAGAATTCAACAATGCAAGGCCAATAATTAGTCTGAGCTAAACAATAACAAAACCATAATTCCAGCAACAATGGAATAGTAAACCAATATTAAGTCTTTTCATGTGCCCTTTGGATTAAAAGGGAAAACTTGGTAGTGGTGAAGGAGGAGAGAGCATGTCCAGCTGTGCACAATAATGAGTTGGCCAAATTCGCTTGCTTTTCAACCAACTTAGATCTTCTTAATGATAAATATTTTCCTTATTTGAGAAGGGCATTTAGTTAAGTGGAGTGAAAGAAGGAATGTGAGGTGTAAAAGAAGATTTTCAATGTGCTTTTGGATATGGATGATGATAGTTGGGGAGAGATAGAGAGTTCTATGTGCGAAAACATGGTTTAGTATTTTTGTGAAATATACGCTAAATAATAAAATTGAAAGCACCGCAAAAAATAAAATTAATGTAGTTTTGTTAACTCTAAAAGCCTACACTCACGCACAACACCCTATCAATAAGAGGAATTACAGCCACATATCAACTCTCACAAAAAATTCTTAAATAGAAACTAACTCCAAACCTAATACCCTTTGAGGTGCCCTAACACTAACACTAGAAAAAGCTTAGTCTTTAACTCTTTCACGAGACAACTTTTCTTCTAATTCTCATACATAAACAACAAAGTTACGCAACTACTCTTTTTATAAGGAGTGACCTTGCTTATTTTCTTTTCAGTGTGAGACTAACTTTTTTAATATAACTAGTTGCAATCTTGCGCGATGCGCGAGAATATTTGATTATTTTGTAATGAAATATAATATATAATTTATTTTATAAAGTATTCATAGAATTATATAAGAGAATTTAATTTTAGATATATTGAACTATGAATTAAGAAACTTTTTATTTTTTATTTTTAAATATAACCCTTCACCAAACCAACCATGCGTGGCTCAACTTGGAAAACAAGCTTAGGATCACAATTAATTTATATTATGGGTTGATAATAATCCACAATGGTAGATTTGAAAAAGAACCATGAAATTATATGTAAAAACCACGTAAAAAGGTGTATTCATAAGACTTTTGGAACAATAGTACAAGCTTTTTCTCAAGAACCAATCTCCTCTCCTATTCTCTCTATTCTCTCTTTTTCCTCTCGTATCTCCTCTATTCTTTGCTCTTATCCTCCCTTATATTTGCCCTGTTTTCTTCTCCAGCATGAGCTCTAGCATGATGAATGGAGACTTTTGGGGCTTCTTTCTTTGTTCTAATCAGTTATCCATTATTAAATGCGACTGTGCCAGGCAAGTGATTGTAGATTTATCAAGAAGCTTAAGCAGATGTCCTCGGATAATCTTGTAAGTTCCAAAATTCTTCCTCAGAAGCTCGGTAGGCGTTTTGGTTTTACTAGCTCAGCAATGATCTTGATTTCGAATAGGGTCCTTGATAAACTTATCCTCATATCCATGATGATGCACCATTTGGTCTGTGGTCTGAGGTATGGATCTTTTAAGGAGGTCTGTTTTTAAATAAGCATGCATTGGGCTCATTTTAGCCCATGACCTAAATGTCATTTGGGCCCTATAAACCACATCCCTACAATAGATGTTAGATGGGAGACTTTGAAATGACCCTTAGGATTCTTGCCACAATCTCATCCCATGAAGTAAATGGGCACAAGATCAGAGGGGCTATTGTAGGGAGGTGATTTATAGGGCCTAAATGACCAAAATGCCCATGTCAAGCAAACTTTGACTGAGTTGACTCATGGTCAAAGTAAAAAATTCACCCAATTTCCAAATTTCATCATTTTGTATCAAAATTAACATTTCCAAACATTTTTCAAAGTTTGACCATAGTTAGCCTGAGTTTAACCTTAATTTGACAAAAAACATGATCGCTTGATCGGGATGAATTTGAGCTCATATTGTAGACAATTGAATTCCTCTTTAGAATGATAACTCACGGGCCTAGATCGGATTTAAAATAATCAAGATATTGCAAAAAAAATGAAAAAATGTCCAACACTGTCATTTTTAAGACGAAGTGTGATAAAGCTTGATTGTAATTTAATCTCATTCACATTGTGATTAAATGACCTTGGTTTGACCCAAATAAGGAGTTGTTGGGACGGACTTGTGATAAATTTCAATTTGGTAAGCTTGAATTGTTAAAATTTTCTTCAAATTGATTTAAAAAAAAAAAATCATAATATCAAAGATGGATTTTTCCAAATAAAAATTGTGTTACCCTACTTTTAGAAACAGCAAGCTTGCACAATTTGAAAATTTGAGTCATAAAGTTTACATTTTTTGAAAGTAAACATCATAAGCTTTCAAATGGTACCTTGCTGGAGCCAAACAGAGGTCGAAAAAAGGCCAAAAAGTTTTCGATCACAAAAATAGGACAAAATCATGGAAAACCACAAAACCGTTGGTTTTGGAACTCAGCTAGCAGCCAAATTCGTAAAGGCTCATGAAAATCGATTCCAAAAAGCTAGTGCTTTCACAAAATAAAGTTGATTTGTGCTATGTTTATTTTTGTTTAAAAATGTATTTTTCTAATGGCAAATGAAAATGTGGGTTACAAAAGGCTTACGGAACTAATCTCAGTAACTAAAATGCCAACTTTTGAACCACGGACAGTTAATGTGAAAACAAGCCTAACATCATGTGGGTTCAATTAAAGAGATTAAATTTTGTATAAATATATTGTAAAACTCATATTTTACTCCTCCAATCCCAACATGTCAATCATCTTATCACAAATTTAAAAATAAACACAACCACATTCAATCAATTCTAATATTCATATATAAATTCAATCAAATTAAGAGTTTATTGAGATGTTATTAGGTGTGGTAGGATGTATTGAATTTTAAGTAAAATGGTGATGTGACAATTTCTTTTTGAATAATATATAACATGAATTTTATACCTTATTCTGCCAAATTCGTACTCTTAATTAAAACGTGAATCTTATTATCGACTTTAGTGGTTTTGGACACGATCTTTCAAGAAGGTACATTGAAAAAACGACCCTTCAATCATCGTTTCTATGGCCTACGCCAATGTATACATACACTAAACTCTTGCACGAAGAACGCCAACTTGGAACTGAGATGGCTAATAAACTCAACTCACAGCTATTCGTTAGCAGTACTCTCTCTCTCTCTCACACACACACACACAGATACACACACACGTGGGTTTCGTTCAGAGCCGTGGTTTTAATTCTTGCTTTTGTCTGTGTAGGATTATCATCGTACACCACAAATGAACATCTGAAGAGGTTGTTTTCGCGATTTGGGGTAGTTACAGAAGGTATGTTTTGTGTGCAAGTCACTGATTTTTTTGTTTTTAGTTTTTGTGTGTGAGGAATATTATTTGGTTGGTTTTTGCTCTCTGAGATTGTTTTAACTTTTTTCTGTAGCTAGGTTAGTTAAAGACCCAAGAACCCAAAGGCCCAAAGGTTTTGGCTTTGTCACATACGAATCAGAGGTAGAGGCTCAGAAGGCTTTGAAGGCCATGAATGGCAGGGTATCATCTTTCTCTCTCTGCGTTATAGAACTCAATTATTTAACTTAAAATACTATTACAATTAATTCTAATGCAAATCCATATGTAATTTAATCTGGTTTTATTAAAATGTCTGGGTTAAATATTCAAATTACTGATTGGGTGTTGTGTATATTAGTAAATTGATGGGGTTTTTCCAATAGTTAGGAATAGGGAATTTTTTTTTTTTTTTTTTTTTTTTTTTTAAGTTTATCATTGATTGGTTTTCTTAGTAATTTGGACCAAATGGCATCTCTTCCCCCCATAAAAGAGGGTGAAGTTTTAGGTCATGAAGTTCATCTGTATGGGTGACTGAGATGTGTTGACCTATGGAAATTGCAAGGAAGAGTAGTTTGAAGGTTTGTTTGGTTCATGATCATATTTTAGGGGAAGATGAAGGTAAGGAAAATGGATGATCAGAAGAAATTCTTAAGAAGTCAAAACACATAATTAAGGTCTTTGAGAAAATGAGGTTGACTCTCTTGCAAGTATTTAACTATGATTAGAGCAAATGCATTGTCGTGTTTGTTTTAGTGCAATACATAACAATTTGAGGTTTGCAATAGCTATGGAGGGGTTTCTCTTCTATGAATTTAGCTCAAAGTCCGAGCTTATCCAAAAAAAAAACTTCAATGTCCAACTTAGATGAAAGAGCTTATTCATGCCGGGTTAGACTTTTGAAGATTCTTATGATCTTTTAATTAGTAATTTGGTATTACCACAGAGAAATGTAGTTGGTGTCTGGACCCAGAGAAAGTGAGAAAGGATGCACCCTTCTGCTTTGAGTGCTTGTCCAATCATTTTAGATATTCAGTCATTTAAGAGGAGTTGGGAGTATGGTGTTTTTTCTTTTTGGGGCCCACTAGGTTATTCCAAGGGGGGTGCGTTGTGGAGCTTTTAGCAAGTTGCCAAGGCAGGTTTGGTAGATGCAGCAATATTGTGATTTGGAGTTGTCTCATGTGGCGCATTTGGAGTGAGAGAAATGCTAGAAATTTGAAGGATGTGAAAAACTCGTTCTCAATCTGAAGCTTTTATTCCTTAAATCTTTATTTGAGTAAATGAATGCTTTTGCTCTATTCTATTTTGCCCATATGCCTGAGATGCGTGACGGTTATACTTGTAGTGCTTAATGTTGGTGTACCTGTGTACATGGGTTACCCCCCTTTGTGTTTAATCATTGAAACATTTACTTATCAAAAAAAAGAAGAAGAGAGACCCAGATACCCTCAATTTATCTTGTTAGGAATTGTATCTCTGTATGTAAGTATTTACTTTCATTTCCTTTTTGTTGGCCTATATCATCATTCAAAGATGTTAATGATTCAATCTTATCTGCTCAAGAAAAGAAAATTCAACATTACGTACCAAGTCTAATAAATTGGCACACATTTATGTTGTACTTAAATATTTAAATTGTGCCAATCTGTACTAAATGGAAATCTTACATACAAAGTCAAATAAATTGGCAAACATTTAAGTGAGAACAAATTTTGGGCATAACGTTCTGGTTTATGGTAGTTGATTTCCATTCTTCTGCTAATTAGCATTATGCATACCAGAACCAAAAACATGGTAACACTTCTTTTTAAGGCTAATTATGTTTGAAAATTTGTCATTATTATATAATCCACAAATACGACTGTGATGAGGAGAAGGCATATCCTATGCCCGCTACATGCAGCAGGTCTCTCACAAAATGTGGGCCCCACCAGTGTATGGGGCCCATGTTTTGTGAGAATACCCGCTGTATACAGCAGGCACAGGATATCCTTTCACCTGTGATGAGACCTCTGGAGCACTGTAACTTTGAACATATGTACTTATTTAACAGTTGGAGGTGTCGGGTCATTATGCTTTAAAATGTTAGTACGTATGGCTGTTCAATGTTGTTCCGTCAGGGGATATTTGCAGACTAACATTGTGAAGGGATAAAATATAGTAAGTTAAAACGGGTTTGAAAGATTATTGCAAACTAGCATCTCGAGTTTTAGAAACTCGAGTTCCATATGAATCTCGAGCCTTAAACACTCGCTTCCTACCTGCTGAGTTTGCTAAGTTGGATACGTTTATGCCACATAGATCTCGAGTTTTTAACAGTCGAGTTTAAAAAAAACATGAATCTCGAGTTTTTTACACTCGATTTCAAACAAAGAACAAAAAACGTACAAACCCAAAAAAAGAAGAAAGAACTTGAAGAAAGAAAGAATCCAGAAAAAAAAAAAAAAAAGAAAACCCAGAAAAAAAAGAAAAAGAAAGAACCCAGAAGAAAGAAAGAAGGAAGAAGAAGATCCACAGCAAAGAAGACCCACGGCACACACAAATCCACTCTCCATCAAGCACATCCTGATCGTCGATCTACGGTACAGTTCACGATCTCCATCACCGAGCAAACGATCTGAACAAATTACACACAACTCTTAAAGATGTGAATGATTTGAAAGAAAAAGCTATGGAAGAGAGATGAACAAGATTGAGACTTTTTGTTGATTTTTCAACCAAAACTGCCTTAGCTGGTCTAATGCCTATGTGGGCATTGCTTGCCTTTTGTTGTCTTGGTTTGTATTGAAAAGGGTCTTGTTGCTTTTTGGGTTTTGAAGGATTGAACATTGTTGGAGATTGGTGGGTTGGTTCTTGATTGGAGCTTCTTCTTTCTAAAGTCAGGTACGTTTGTGGGGTTGTATTTCGTAGCTACGCACTGGAACTCGAGTCTTAGAGACTCGAGTTCCACGTGGATTCTACGTGGAATTTTTATCCACGTCAGTTGTCTTAGAATTCTGGAACTCGAGTTTTTAAAACTCGATTTGCTATTAAACTCGAGTTTTAAAAACTTGAGATGCTAGTTTTCCACTTTCTTTCGCAACTTGTCAACAAACAAAATTCTTCTAATAATAAGGTTAAATGGAAAAAAAATTATGTTCCGTCATTTTTAATCATTCTTAATGATTTTTAAGATAGAACAATGTTGGACTTTTATTGAATATTTATTCACTGTAAGTAGGCATTAAATTAAAAATTTTAAAATAAATAAATCTTATCTCATCTTTAAGGTAGGCATGTGATCTTATGTTACTTCATTCACAAAGGCTAAAAGAGTTCAAGCCCTAGTGATTGACTGATAGTAGATGTGGATGTTATTATGTATTTTTGCCAAAGTGTAATTATAGAGTAATATGTATTAGATTTTGTTTTGCATTTCTTTTGTTTGTATGGTCTTGATGGAAATAGCCTTACCAAGATCATTACTTCAATTAGCCTGTAGCAGCTTTTTCATCTCAAATTTTCTTATCCAGCAAAAAAAAAAAAAAAAAAAAAAATCCCATAATTTTGGAGTATAGTGTATTTTGTTTGTTTGTTTTTCAGTCTACATGGCAACTACTTGGAGTTTTTAACTTTTAACCTTCCGTAATATGCAGAAAAAACTCAAATTTTATCAACATTGCTGCATTTTGTTATTAACTTCATATTTAATGTCTTCAAAGCACCAAATGCCAGTTTATCTTATTATTTTCTTTACTCTTGCACAGATAGTTGATGGAAGACTGATATTTGTGGAAGTTGCAAAGACTGAAAAACCTGGAGAGGATGCTACCTCACAATAATAAGGCTTTTTTTTTTGGCTCCATGCAGAGATCTGTGTGACAAATGCTGTTGAGATTAGTGTCAAATGACTAATAGCATAGTGTAAAACGAAGTAGCCCCCCTATCTTTTTCAATACTTTTCTCTTCTTGCTACCAAAAGAAAGAAATAATACGCATATTTCTTTGGAAATTAGAATGCATACTAGTTAATTTCTTCTTTCTAGAACAGAACTTTTAGTTTGTTTGAACTTGTAACACCACACGAGCAATGTGCAGTATCGTCTGGCTCTTATGATTTACCAAAAAGCAAGTTGTTGTGTTTATTAAACACTGATATGGTTCTTATTGAGTTAAAGATCAGTTGAAGTGGGGCACCTTATCTACTCATGATTTTTATGCTTTTGGATTATAAAGTGGGAAATGGTGTTCCGAAGTCTAGATGATCTTAGGAGCCTTAAGGTAGTAAACTGTAAACCCTAAAATAAAGAAGTGCAAAAACATCTTGATTGGAATTAGAAAAGTAGTAGTTATGAGGTTACTGCATCAAGAGATGGATAACTATCCCGATTTTGAGCAGGCTAAAGTTCTCACTAATTGTACATGTAAAGCATATTAGTACAGTGACTTATGAAATGTATTTCAAATTGCCACAAATTTGGAAATCATTGAAATTTTCCCACACCTTTGCCCGGATTAAAAATAAAATAAAAATTAAGGTGGAATGGGGAATAGCTTTGCGCTACTTTGTACCTTTAACATTATGCTATTAGAATTACAATACAAGATTCCGAACACAAATTTCACTTAATTTCTTGAGGAAATAAATAAATTTGTCAACACTATGTAGGTATAACTCCTAAGACTTTTCAGGCCATGATGTGATTCGCCTCAACGCCACTATCCCTGCTGAAATAAGCAAAATAAGTTTTCATTCACCGCTAACAGTGAACATGGTTGCGAATAAAACATGCTAAATGCAAAATATTATATAAAACTCTCAAAAACCTTAGAGCCCTTTATGTGCTCAACCCTTAGGCTAAAATGGACAATTTAGGAATTATTGATAAACCACTTCCATAAACAGAAAAACCGTCAGCACAGGGAGATTTGACACTCCAAATTCTAAAATCCTCAAAAAGGATGGAAAAAATTCATCCTCTTGAAAGTGTCTCTTTAAGAAACGGGTTTGTTTGTACTTAACAATATGCCGAGGCTGTAACATGTATAGGATCCAGCTGCAAGTCCACTGAATTGAGTAAACCTTTAGCAGCATTTGGCTTCTCATTTACTTCTGAAACACATGAAGACTTGGAGGTGCAACCATGACAGTTCATCCACATACAAATACACGCATAAGCTCAATTAAAGGAATTTATGATTAGTTTCCACCTCCAGGCCGACCACCAAAGATAAAGATCTGAATCCCTAGATTCCATCATACCATCAAGCAAATGGCCATAGCAGTGAGGTAGGCATAAAAACTCAGCCAGTGACCCCCCACCCCCAGGCCCCACCCTCTTTCCTCTTTTTTCAGTATTTAATTGGCACAAGGAAGAATGAAAAGAGCTATTTGACATTTAGAATGTGATACTGCAACTTTGATACCCTTTCAATGTTTTAAATTCTAATGCATAAAAAATGACCTACCCAACAGATGAGATAGCTTATAGCTTCATCAATTAATCTCATGGCAAGAGCCACAAAATGTTAGCGGAACTGAGTCCCAACATTCCTCCATGCCTCAAAGTGCTTGTACCTGAGATCCAAGTTGCTACCCCCGGTGTGCATAATGCACACGGATATTTCTGCCATCCAACATCTGAAGAGGATCATAAGATGCTAGTAAATCACATTAATTTCGATTTGAGATTAGGCCCTTAACAGGGCTCTTTGCAAGGCATAAATAAATAATATCATGCCAATGTAAATTTACCTGACCATCCATTTCTTTTAGAGCTATGGTGGCAGTAGTTTCAGAAGTGAACCACACAAACCCGTACCCTTTTGATCTTCCACTGACGTGATCACATATAACTTTAACTGCTAAATATGACGAGCATAACACCCTCAAGTAAATTCATGGTCATTAAACCTAAAAGCATAAGTAATAAGTTACAACCAAATAATCTACTGCATTACCTTCGATTATCTCGCCATGTTGTCCAAAAGCATCCTTTAGAACAGCTTCATTAGTATCATAGGAAAGTCCTGTAATCCAAAACTTAACATTACTCTTACAAAATTAGGCCATGAATATATTCTTAGGAGACCAGGAAATAAAAAGACTCCCAAAATCTGAACCATTAATTTAATCTCATGACTGGCTAGGATTTTAACAACTCCACGAAGGAGTTAACTATAGAGAATCCTGATCCCGAAAAACTTGTTATGCCAAACCTATTGATTTGTGTATTCCATTTGGGCATGTGAGAATTCAATTGGCCTCTCTCATTTGATTAAGTGTAGGACACAGGACCCAGAAATTTAATATATCCAATGAACACTAAAACCACTGAACCTAATTATTTATACCATTTTGGAACCCAAACCAACAGAAATTATGTGCGCTCAGTCAAAATTTTAAACTACTGCATATTTTATATTCGCATCCTGGAATAACATATACTAGAGAAAATTGATAGCAAATAGATCTCAATTAAATTAATAAATTTCTCAATTGAGCAATTTTAGGAATGTGAGTTTGATATTGAAAATTCAAAAAAAGATAAAGATAAATTGAAAAGTGAAAGTTAGAAACGACCTCCAACAAATAACTTGGTGGAAGAGTGGCGGGCCCACAACCATCTGCCTGAACGGAACGTCGTACGGCAAATACGAACACCATCTTTCGAGCACTGCATTTTCTATTAGCGTTGCAAAGACGAAAACTACCGGCGGAGAAAATGCTGACGTTTTGACTGGAGTATAAAGCTAAAACGGTGGTCGTTTTAAAGGAAGTAGCAAAAATAAATAAGATAACGTTTAAATATTTTATTTGAATTTTTTTTCCCCATTTAACTTTAAATCTCTAAGAATTTCGTTAGTTATCACGTTTCAAAACAAATAGGGAAACTAGCATCTCAAGTTTTTAAAACTCAATTTCAATGGTGGAACTCAAGCTATTAATCCTTGAGTTCTGGAGTTTTAAAATAGTTTATGTGGACAAATTTTCCACATGGAACCACGTAGAAGTTTAGTTTATAATACTCGATTACAAACTTGAGTTATAGAAACTCGATTTCTCAACAATCAAAATCTCAAAATTTCAAACACTTTCAAACATGTTTTCAAAAACACAAAACACTCACTCAGACACTCACTCAAACACAAAACACTCTCACACTCAAACACTCTCCTCCTTCAGACACCCAAACCCTTACTCTACCAAAGAAGCTCCTCTCATCGGTGGCCAGAAAACCCTCAGTCATCCCCTCTTTCTAAGAACAAAGTTTGTTAACCTTACCCGTTTGTCAAAATCCCGTTTGTCCCTACCTTTTTGTCAAAATCTCTCCTTGTTTGTCTCTGTTGAGGACTCTTTTTTTGGCCCACATGGCATTACTTCATTCGCAACCCATGCCACATCAACATATTATCGATTTTTTGGGTAAATCTCTTTAAAGCCCAAAGTAAGGTCATATTTCATTCAACTACATGGATTGGGCTCACATGGCCCATGAGATCCTTACTTCAAGAGGCGGATTCATGGTCCACATTTCCTTTTTATCAATTGGGAACATAACCCCACGATATCATCAACATCAACATATGGATCGGGCTTAAGCAATGAATCAAAGCTCACGGCCCATATTACCTCTCTTACACTCATGGCAAACGGCTTCTTCAACAAGAGTCCATATTTACATAAAATGACAACAAAACTCGAGGTATGTCATCTTATCTTCAGTTTATGATCCAAGCTCATAAGTCTCTTTGGGGAAACTTTGGGAGTCGTGGTTTGGAAGGCCAAGAGATATGTTCAGTAAAACTCAAGTAGTTTAAAGTTGATAAAAGAGGCATGTTGCTTGGCGTGCCTTCTCCAACTCTTTGAACTCTGACGAGTCCGTGTGTAGCGGGTAACATATGGTAAGCATCTCTTATCACATAGCACTTTAGATGATAAAATTTCCTATTGCTCTTTTCCTAAAACTTAATATTCACCAGTGACAAATACTCAATATCCCCAGCCATCTAACTGCTGAGAAAATAACTGTTCATTCAATCCCCAGTTGTTGCTATACAAATTTAGAAACTTCATTATATTATTCTACATAAACTACATTACTACTTTCAGCTAAAATCCAACTCAAACACATGGCTTAATCTGATTGGCTATCTTTAATCTCCAACTATATACAAAATATTCATGATATCTTTCATGCCCAGCTGCTATATACTATAATGGGACCATATATTTCTTTGCCAGCTCTTAGAGCAGAGCATTAAATACTCTTCGTGCTCACCAAGATTATGTCACAACACAATGAGACCTTGACTAAATCTCTAAAACTTCATTAACTTTCAACCAATCATTCTATTACTTGCTAAAAATGTGTTGTAATAGAATCTTGGACCAAAAAACACAAACACTCGAAAAAGGAAACATTTTCAGCAGAACCCCAGCAGTGTATTCAGCACTTGACACTTGGCTGGAAGTCATATTATCAGCCATTTAATGTTGAAATCCCAGCAACTAGCTGTTATACCAAAAATAGCAAGATATCATTGAAAGAGATCTTACCATTTTTCAGCCAAATCCATGAAATGACCTCTCCAGCAGTCTGAAATCACCCATCGGACCTCATTTGCTTCTATCTAAGCAACAGCTGTCTTATGATAGTTGTGACAGCCTTTTTAGAACAACTGTGACAGCTGACCTAGCAGCTTGAACATTACTGATTTTTTTTCCTCATTTGGGTAAAACCAAAACCAACTAAAGTAACTATCTCTTTCTTGCTAAAATACCTTCCTTTTCTGCTGCTCTTTTCCCAGCAGCTCTTACCCAAAACAGCAAGAATACCTTAAAGCTAAACATACCATTTTTAGCCAAATCTTAAGATGGATTCTCTGAAGATTTGTTGCTATTTGGGACAGATTTTGGCTGAGATTATTTGCTAAAATACTCCCTTAAACTCAGCTTTAAATAGAACCTTTTATCAACACCTCAAAGGGGGGGACACCAATAGAGGAGAACTCTCTCATAAAACTTCTCTATTCTTTCTCCCTTTAATTATCTTCCTAAGCTCTTAATGAAGTGCTGAACTTCTGAGTTTTTTTTTTTAGTTTCCAAATTAGGAATTAAATTCTTCAATCCTTAACTCATAAATGCCTTCATAAGCCCTCATACATCCCAACAGAAAATCCCAACAGCTTTGCTAAACACACTACAACACTATTACTTTCTTATACTCATTCTCTCACTCTCCATATTCAGAAAATACGTCTATCTTACTGCTCCTATCTCCAAATACCTAAACACATCTCCATGCTCTTCTCTTACAAAATTTTTCCTCTTGAAAAGCAATCTCTACAACTTCTCTAGCGGTGATAATCTCATATTTTTACTATCTTTAACCTCCATATCTCTCATACTTTCATATATCATACAAATTACAAATACTACATCCCACAAAACATCTATATCTTTTACCATCTACACACTTCTCAAGAGATATCAAACACTCATACTAAAAGCCCTTCTCAACTTCTATTACTAAAGCCCTTCTCCTAGAAGGCACTACGATCTCACATCAAAGCCCTTCTCCTAAAAGGCACAAATCTAACTTACATAAAACCATTCTCTTAGAAGGCACAAATAATCCATACAAAAGCCCTTCTCATGGAAGACAACACTATTCATAACTTTACAATAACTAAAAGAGCATTGTCAAAGGGGAAACTCATTTAAGTGCATGATAAGAGGGGCAAGCTTAACCAGCCACTACACACAGCTGGACATACTCTCTCTCTCTCTAGTTGCACCAATTTTTCCCTTTTAATATTGAAGTTATCACGGTAAACTGTCTCTCTATCACTGGGGTCACTCTGCTGGGATATTATCAACTCACAGAAGCTGTATAGTTGAAGCTGCAAACCATTAGAGATAAGTGACTCTGCTTCCATATCTTTAAATTTACATCATTGAATACATGATTACTTCACATTTAAATACATATTACTTTATTCCAACTACTATTACAACTATTAACCAAGGATTAAACTCATTTAAATGCATGATAAGAGGGGCAAGCTTAACTAGCCTCAACCGCTGACATTCTGCTGAAATCCTATCAGCTCACTAATGCTACACAGTTGGAGCCATAAACCATACAAAGATAAATGATTTTGCTTCCATATCTTTAAATTTAAATAATTGAGTACATGATTACTTTATCTCTAAATAAATACTACTTTATTTCAGCTGTTATTACAACTACTAATCAAAGCTATTATATCAAACGCATATTGTATATTTATTTGACCATTATCATGATTCTTAGAATTTGGCTTTAATGGTTTTGTAGGCTTAAAAATACACCGGTAGCCATTAGACCACATGGCCCAATGTTGAATTCCGAACGCAACTCCTCGAACAGAACCTGGGCCTAGCAAGGTCACCCCTCCAACGGACCACACGTGGCCGAGGAACCGAAAAAGGCCCCCGAACAGTCTCCTTTCAACATCCAAGGCTTATATATATTCCACTAACAAAAGTTCAGATTTTTTCTGTGTATAGGTATCTTTGTTTTTCTGTAACACCCCATAAAGCACCAAAGTTTCAATTTTTAAGTTATGTTTTTTCATTTCTATGTTCATTTATAGTTGGACCCTGTAAGGACTCAAATTGTATTGGACCCAAAAAAGGAATGGGATTCAAGTCCTACAAGCTCAAACAATAAAATTTTTAGAGAGTGGGTGTAAGAACTAGTTCCAGTGAGTGGAAAAAGACATCGTTCTTGTGCAGCAAAAAGGAACTTCAAAGTAAATAAAAGAAAAAACTCTTGCTCTCTTCTCCTTGGCTAGGTTTCTAGTGTATATCTCTCTGGATTCTTTTCTCCTCCTCCTTCAGTGTACTCCGATTTCACGTTATATACTACCTTCTTCATCCTGCTTTCACCGTACACGTGTAGGTTCCATTATGAGAACTTCTTTCTGTCCCATCCAGAACTTCCTGGATTTTCCGCTCAGTGGCCATAAGGCTGCTTGGTTACTATTCAGGTATCACCTCCACATTAATGCGGCCAGAGAGTTAGTTGGGAAGTATTTAATGTGGAGGTAGCAGCTTTTAGGAGATATTTGTTACCTTTCCCGATTCCTTCTTTGTTCAATATTTATTAGTTAGTTTGCATGTAATTCTGCGAAGTTCCTTGACTATTAAAAGAGTTACATCCACCTCGAACGCTAGTTTGAGGAATAAAGCTCATCCTCGGACGTGGTTTGAGCAATAAATCTTATCCTCGGACATGTGAGTGTCCTCGGACTGGGCTGTTGGGCCACAAGCCCACTTCCTATGAACTTTCTGTTATCTTTTTGGGCAACTGGCCTCACAATAGCCCCTCAAAATCTCACTTTTTGTAACCTCAGAAAAAGGGAGATTTTGATATCACATCCTTAACTCCTTCGTTGGACTTTTATAAATTTTAGAACGCCTTTCCATCTGCCCAAGACACGCCCCTGACGTTTCAGTGTCAGGGGCACGCCATTATTAAATGATGGCGGCTTCTTTGTCCTCCACATTTCAGCAGGAGGCGAATCAAACGGTGGAGGGCCTCTGAAATTTATGAGCGGGATTTTTCCCGCTTACGATTTCTGCGCCCCTATAAAGAGCTTTTCAAATCAAATTTCTTTTCAGTTACAAAAAATCTCACAATCTTAGCGAGTATTCATTGAACCTGTCCCTCTTTCTTTTTTCTCAACGTCCTCATAAATACCTGAAGTTTGTCTGAGGAGCTCATTTTTCACACCTGTAAGTTTCTTTAAGCTTCCTCAGTCTTCAATCCTCTTCTCTAATTTTTCTTCACGATTCCTAAGAAATGGGTAGGTTTAAGTATTTAGTTGATTCCAAAGAACAAATAGAGAAATTTAGAACTAATTATAGGATTCCCCTAACGGTGGGCATGAGGTATGCTTCCCTGGAAGAGTGGTACGATGAGAGGAAAACAGGAGAAGCAGTCATCCCCATGATCGCTTTCATAGAGGAAGGGATGATTATTCCGATGGGCAGTCTCACTAGGAGTTACCTTAGGTTTTTTAGATTGTCCCTCACACAATGCGCCCTTAATATGTTCAGGTGCTAGGGAGTATAGAGGCCCTTAACGCAAGGATGAACCTATGCCTTACCCATCACGATGTGAACTGGGTGTACAACCTCCAGCATTTGAAGAATCAGGGGTATTACCTTAAGTCTAGGTTCCCCGAGGTAAGGCTAATCCAGTGCCTCCCTACATCGAACAAGGGCCTAAAAGATGATTTCCTCATTTTTTCTAGGGCATGGCACGATGGTTTATCCTGTCCGACCCAGGAGGGAACACCGGGTGGGGATTTTAGGCTGGACGTCTCTGCACTTTAATTTATATTCCTTAATTCAAGTTGACTTCATTTCTAATGGAATTTTTTGCTGTTTTATTGGTTTCGCAGATAAGCGCGCTACCAAGCCTCAATTCAGACTAATTAACAGGGGGAGCTTGGATAAAATCCTACGGTCCGAGGTGTATGTAAACCCATCCGACGACCAATTAAGAGCAGCGCACATAATCCTGCGATACAAACCAATCTCCACAGCCTTTCAAGCTCCCAAGCGTGTGATAAAGGCTAGAGATCCTCGACTGCACCGAATCAGTGTAGCCTTCGACGGATTTATTATTCCTGAGGGTGTTCCCATTCCTGAAGGCACCCCCTTCACTCAGCCACTACATGTAACTGCTATTTCCGTAGGGGCTTCCTCTTCACGCCCTACTATTCAGGAAGTGAAGGAGGAAGAGGAAGAAGAAGAACAAGAAGAAAAAGTTGTAGAAGTATCGGATTTTGCGGACGGATTTGAGGTCTTCAACCAACCCCAATCTCCCGAGGCGGTTTCTGGCGATATGGGCATCCAGAGAAAGAGCCAGAGAAGTTTGTTTGATGTTATTGAAGGTAAATCTGGAAAAGAGGCACCAGGGAAGTCTGCTCAAACCACTCTCCCCCCTCCCCCTCCTCCTAAACTTCCCCAATCTCAGGGGGTAGAACTTGCTGATTCTAAGAGGAGGAGAGAGCAAAAAGGTAAAGAAGTGGTGGAGATTGGGAGATCTCGCCCAGCCCAGGAAAGTGATGTCCAGCAGCCTCCAAAACAACAAAAGACAACTCATGGGACTTCAAAAGTTGCTGCCAAGCAAACTATTCAGTCCTCGAAGCCCGAGACCTGGCTCCTTGCTCCTATGCTCGGTGGTGAGCCCTTGAGGGAAGACGCATCCATCAGAGACTACAATGGTGGGATTGGATGTCATGTCGCCTCGGCCCTAGAAGAAACCCTCCTTCTTCCCCGGGATATGGCCGAGCTAAAAAACATGAAGAAAAATGAAATCTTCATGAACATGAAAAGGCATTTGGGCATGGTATAGTATCCTTACAGCTTTACTCGTTCCTTTTAGTTTACTTTATTTCTGACTCTCTTTTTTTTTTTTTTTTTTTTTAGGCTGTTCAAGCCACTTTCAGGCTAGAGGAGATGACCAATGCCTTTTATCTCCAGTTGGACGAGGAGAGGAAGAAAAGAAATGAAGTTGCTAAGACACTTACTGTCAGTGAGCAGAACATAGCAGAGCTGAAGAAAAAGTTGGCTAATGAAGAATCCGCTCGAAAGAGTGCTGATTCAGCCTTGGCTGGCTTTCAAAAGCAAGCTGAAGATCAGTGGAAAAGCCTCCGTGATGCCAATGACCAACTAGCAGCTTCTAAGGAACAAGTATCAACGCTGATAAACAACTGGAAGAAGCTCAAAGGCTAAGAGGTCAGGCTGAAAAGGAGAGGGATGAGGCTGGAAAAGCAAGAGCTGAGGCTGAGAAAGCGAAGGATGAGGCCGAACAGCAAGGATATGACGTCGACGTAGCTGAGACCGATGATAGATTCCTAGCTGAGGTCCCAGTTGTGTGCCAAACATACTGTGCACAAACTTGGGAGGAAGCTCTCAATCGTGCTAGGGTCGAGCCACCATCAGAGCTGAGAAGGCCTGAGAACACTTACTTCCCCCTAGCCATACGAGCCCCAAGTCCTTCTTCTCAACAACAAGAGGTCTCCTCTACTGCTGTTGGCTCGGCTGAAGAAGCTCAGAATCAGAATCCTCTCCCAACCAATCAACAGAAGCAGCCTGAAGTGGTAACAGAGACCTCCTCAGCCAAGGCCGTAGAGGATCCTAAGGATGGAACAGCCTCTCAAAGCTTTGAAAAGGACTTAGCTTTTACCATTTTGCCTGCTGGGGAGGTTTCAAAGGAGAAGGAGAAAGGTGTTCCTCCTCAGGAAACTGCCAAAGTTCCACCACCCAAGCTACAAATAAAACTAAGCAAATAGTTGATGTAATAATTTTCTTTTTTAATTTTAATTTAATTTTTTCTTTTTTTGAGGATGTTCTCAAGTGTGACGTATATTTCCCTTCTCAAATTTATATAAGACATTATGGTTTTATCTTATTACTTGTATAATTTCCTGCACGACTATTCTTTTACTTTTATATTATCCCAGGCTATAGAAGAGCAAAATCTGACATTATGAGAGAAAACTTAACCTTATGTATGTTAATTGAAAATCAAAGCAAACTGGAGATAGCATCCCGAACAATTAGTCTCTGGAGGTATTGAACACCCTGAAATGCTTTAAGTGATGCTCATGGAATTTGCCTTGATATATAAAGATAATCACACAGATCCCATTTAAGAAGCGCTGATTTTCACTAAGTTAGTAGTATAAACAATCTGTCATACCTTAGCCTAAGTATAATACTCCAATTAAGGTCACAGTGTGCATTAATTTTCACCAAGCTGTGGGCTAAGAACCTTACATAACTTAAGTTCTGCTTAACACTTCAATAAAGATGACAGTGTATTAATTTCCACTAAGTTGTGGTCTGAAGACTTTACATGACTTAGTTTCTGTTTAATACTTCAATAAAGATGACAGTGTATTAATTTCCACCAAGTTGTGGTCCGAGGATCTTACATGACTTAGTTTCTGTTTAATACTTCAATAAAGATGACAGTGTATTAATTTCCACCAAGTTGTGGTCTGAGGACCTTACATGACTTAGTTTCTGTTTAATACTTTAATAAAGATGACAGTGTATTAATTTCCACCAAGTTGTGGTCCGAGGACCTTACATGACTTAGTTTCTGTTTAATACTTCAATAAAGATGACAGTGTATTAATTTCCACCAAGTTGTGGTCTGAGGACCTTACATGACTTAGTTTCTGTTTAATACTTCAATAAAGATGACAGTGTATTAATTTCCACCAAGTTGTGGTCCGAGGACCTTACATGACTTAGTTTCTGTTTAATACTTCAATAAAGATGACAGTGTATTAATTTCTACCAAGTTGTGGTCCGAGGACCTGACATTACTTAGTTTCTATTTAATACTTCAATAGACTTAAGGAAAACAAGTAATAGAATTCAAGTTAAGTTAAAAAAGAGACATATAGCAGAACTGTTCTTATTAATAGTAATACCTCTTTAAGTTGCTTACATTCCAAGGATGAAGTACAGTTTTCTCGTCTAAATCTTCTAAGTAATAAGCACCTATCCCTGCTATGGATGTGATACGATATGGTCCTTCCCAATTGGGTTTTAATTTTCCCCAAGCTGGATTTTTGGTATTCCCCAAGACTTTTCTCAACACCAAGTCCCCCGGAGCTAACGGCCTTAGCCTCACATTCGCATCATAACCTTGTTTCAGCTTGTGTTGGTAATAAGCTAACTGAACCATCGCTTTTTCTCGTCGTTCATCTATCAGGTCTAGATTCTTACCCAAAAGCTCATCATTGCCATATGAGGTGAAAGTACTAGTCCTTAATGTGGGGAAACTTGTTTCGAAGGGAATTACAGCCTCAGCCCCATACGTCAT
Source organism: Quercus glauca (assembly GCA_023736055.1). NCBI lineage: Eukaryota > Viridiplantae > Streptophyta > Magnoliopsida > Fagales > Fagaceae > Quercus > Quercus glauca. The sequence continues at coordinate 26,150,666 of CM043315.1, forward strand.
TGAAAATGGGGTTTCTCCTGTTGACTGCCGTGGTGTTATTCTATATGTCCAAAGTACATGTGGCAGCTCCTCAACCAATTTTCCTTCGCATCATCTAGCCTCTTCTTGAGCCCACTCACAATAACCTTATTGACAACCTCGGCCTACCCATTTCCCTGTGGATAAGCTGGAGTGGAATATCTGTTCTTTATTCCCAGGTCGGAACAATACTCCCTGAAAGCCTTGCTATCAAATTGAAGACCATTATCCAAGATAAGAGCCTGAGGAACCCCAAATCGCGTGATGATGTTCTTCCAAATAAACCTTTTGACATCCACATCCCTGATATTAGCTAGGGGCTCAGCTTTGACCCATTTCGTGAAATAGTCCGTGCCAACTAGCAGGTTTTTTTATTTCCTATTGCCTTTGGGAAAAGACCAACAATATCTAAGCCCCATTGCGCAAAAGGCCAAGGACTAGAAAGAGGGTTAAGGACTCCCCTAGGCTGGTGGATGTTTGGAGCAAATCTCTGACATTGATCACATTTTCTAACATATTCCTGCGCCTCCTTTTGCATGCCTTGCCATCAATACCCCTAGGTGATTGCCCGATGAGATAAAGACCTTTCTTTAGTGTGACTCCCACAAATCCCTTCATGCAGCTCCTCTAGAAGTGCCTCTGATGCTTCAGGGTGCACACAAAGCAGATATGGCCCAGAGAACGAGCGTTTGTACAACTTCCTGTCCTCGGACAGCCAGAACCGAGGAGCTTTTCTTCGAATCTTGTCAGCTTCCAATTTGTCCTCGGGCAGTACATCCTTCTCAAGGAATACCATTATAGGATCCATCCAACTAGGCGCCGAGCTAATTTGATTGACCTGAAGCGAGTCCTCTGCTACTGGAGTGGGTGTACTCAAATCTTCAATCACGATAATCCAAGATAAGTTCTGCGCCGGGGAGGTAGCGAGGGTAGCCAGAGAGTTCGCATGTGCATTTCCACTTCTGGGGACGTGGGATAATTCAAAAGATTCAAAATTTGTTTGCATACGCCTAACTCGGCTCAAGTAACTTTGCATTATGGTGTCTCGAGCTTCCAACTCCCCTCTAACTTGGCCCACGACCAGGCTTGAATCCGAGAACATCTCCACTGTTTTTCCACTCAGCTTCTTGACCATCGCCATTCCTACTAATAAGGCTTTATACTCTGCCTCGTTGTTAGTGGCTGAGAATCCCAACCTTAAAGACTTCTCGACGATGGCCATTTCAGGAGATATTAGAACCAGCCCCACTCCTGACCCCCTTTAGTTTGCTGCTGCATCTACATACACCTTCCATGAAGTGGGACGTTGCATGGATATAAGGTCAATCGATTTTTTATCTATGCCATGCGGACTTGCACCTATTTTCTCAGGGCCTTCAGCAAATACGGCCACCAAGTCGGTGAGAACCTGACCCTTCACAGAAGTACGAGGCATATACTTTATATCGAAAGCCCCAAGGATTGTGCCCCACTTAGCAACCCTGCCAGTGTAGTCTGCACTCTGAAGTACAGCTTTAAGTGGATACTGAGTCAGAACAACCACAGTGTGTACTTGGAAGTAATGGGGGAGTTTCCTTGTAGCATGTACCACTGCCAAAATGGCCTTCTCCAATGGTAAATAATGCACTTCAGCCTCATGAAGTGATTTGCTCACGTAGTAGACTGGCCGCTGCACGCCATTATCCACTCGTATCATAACAAAACTAATAGCATAAGTGGCTATCGCCAAGTAGGCAAAAAGAACCTCGTCCACCTCAGGGCTGGACATAATGGGTGGCCGAGATAGATATTCTTTGAGTTGCTGAAACGCCAGGGCGCATTCCTCAGTCCACCTGAACCTTTTCCACTTATGGAGTAAAAGGAAGAAAGGCCTGCACCTATCCGCCGACCTGGATATGAATCTGTTCAGCGCAGGGGTCATCCCAGTCAACCTCTGAACCTTCTTGGGATTCCGAGGTGGTTGCAAGCTATTTATGGCTTTAATCTGGTCGGGGTTCACTTCAATTCCTCGGTGGGTCACCATGTAGCCCAAAAACTTCCCAGAGCAAACCCCAAAGGAGCACTTAGATGCATTCAATCGTAACTTATGCTTCCTTAGAACCTCAAACGTGCTGGTGAGGTTCATCACATGCTCGGCCACTACCTTGCTCTTTACTACCATGTCATCTGAAAGCTCGAAAATGTGTTGAAAACACCCGAGCGGTTTAGACCCCCAAATTAAAATTACGGCTTGGTTGATTTTACACTAACTTAATGATAAGTGCGGAATAGTGTAAACACAAGCGTATAAGCAAAACAACTACTCTAATCCATATTTAAAGCAACTCAGCAGTAAAAATGAAATGAACAAGAGTAGGGAAGAAGGATGCAAACACAGATAACACCAAGACGTGTTATCGAAGAGGAAACCGAAGAACTCGGCGAAAAACCTCTCCGCCGCCCTCCAAGCGGAAATCGATCCACTAGACAATCAGTTGGGATACATGGATTAGCAAAAGACCCTCCAAGCCTAGTCTACCCGATGTACCTAAGCCCTCCAAGCTCCTACTCCAACAAGGCTTCTCGGAACCGTGTCTTGTCTTAGTTATCCGGATCCCGCAACAAGCTCCATGTTGCATCTGCCATTCAAGGCTCCTTCCAATGCTTCCCAGCAGCACCAAAACGTCACTCAGCACTCTCAAAGGTGTGGTAAGTGTTTGGGCTATCAACCTCTCAAAGATATGGATAATGGAGAGGGAAGGGTTGAGGAGATACCACAAGCAATTGTATAGAGAAAGATGGGGAAGACAATCTCTAATTACCAATGTGTTTGGCTAGGGTTTTCTCTCTGAAGCATTCCTCAACAATTGTGGGTAATGATGGTATATATAGGATAGGTGCAAAAGGTGTGACTCAAAAAGTACAGGCTGGCAGAACAGTTTGCCTCGCGGGTGTCTCGCGAGAAGGCCTTACCCGCGAGATACTCGCGAGACACAGTTGTCTCCACCTGGCCTGACTCTTCGCATTCCAGCATGTGCTTGGCACATGATTCACTTCGCGGGATGCTAGGTCGCGAGACACCCGCGAGAATCCTTCAATCTTTAAATGCTTGAGTCTTCATACACTCTTTCTATCACACAACCTTTACAACAAATCCCACAACAAATACAGGGTTTAAACGATTGAACATAATTACAATCAAATTTGGCACGGAATAAAAGCCAACAAAAACATAGTTGAAAATTACAACTTTACAATCTCCCCCTTTGGCTATTCCGTGACAAAACCCTAAAACAGACTCTAGACTTAAACGTGAGTTTGGGAACAAAGGCAAAACTCACTCACACCTAATTCTAGATTCTGAAAAGCTCTTGAACATATGAACAAGTATCTCCTGAAACACAACAACACAATAATATCATTGTATGTAGAAAACTTGAAATGCATATGGAGCTAACATAATGTGATCAAGCATAATGGAATAAAACAGTATACCATGGCAAGATCAAACAAGCAATCACTATACACAAGCAATTACTATGCTCATTCACACATGAAATGAACATCCGGATATGCAAGATGATAAGCTCATTTGAAGAGAATCATTTGCAACTCCAACACTCAACCAATGCGAAATACACGAAGTATTTGCATCTAGGAACAATCCTACTAGGGCACAAGAGTGTTCATCACTCAACCAATGCATAGAACGTATATGCATCTAGGAACAATCCTACAAGGGCACAAGAGTGATGTACTTGAAGTAAAATGCATGACATTGAACAACAAGCAAACATGCATAAAGGCTGTATAAGCATGGTATAGCAAATGCAAGGCACAAACCACAAAGGCCTACAAATTATGCATGAAACAAACCCTTAAAGCTTACATAAGCAACATGGGTACAAAACAAAATGCCACAAAGCACATATGCCACAAAGCATAGGAATAAACACAAAATAAACAGAAAATACTACTGAGTATAATATGATTTAAACACATAGTATCAAAGTTTTAAACCAAAAGACCAGGTAAAGGCAGTAAATAAACATAAACATAGAGAAGATATGAAAACTAGACTTCTTGCTGCTGCTTCTCCCCCTATCACTACTCCCCCTATCACTGACATCATCTCCCCCTTTTTGTCATGGAATAGCTAGTTGTCATTCTCTTCTAGCTTCCTCTGAATTTCATTCATCTGAGTTTCAAGAGAGGTTAATTGTTTATCAAGACGGGAGTGTTGGCAGTACATGATCTGAGTAAGTCCTGAAATTTTGGTGCTAAGATCTTGAAGGGCAACCATGATGGTGTCAAACTTTTCATCATAGGAATGAGAGGTAGAACTCGAGCTTCCTGCGGGAGCATGATGTTCTTGCTTGACATTCTTCTTGGTATGGCTCATACTTGCTTGAAGAGTATGACCATTAATTGGACTTGGCCTAGGAAAAGGGCGCTCATCAGCAGAGGGACGCACACCTTTGAGTTTTAAAATCCGAGAAATAAGACGACCAAAGGGAATGCAATTCCTTGAGGCAGTGCGGTTCACCATTTTAGCCAAGATGTGGAAGATGTGGGAGCATACATCAATTTCCTCATCAGATACCAGATCATGAAGGAATAAAGCTCGTCCAAGGTTAATATAACCTGTGCTTGACAAGGGATAGAGATTGTTGCACATGATCATTGACAGAAGCCTTAATTCTGGAGAAAGTGAGGCCACATTGATTGATGATCTGCTGGAAGAGAATTCCAAATTAGCTCCTAATGCTCTCCGAAGCGTGCCCTCAGTTGGAACCAACTCATCATATACAGGTGGGATCGGAAGTATGGGTCGGTTGATGTGAAGAATTTCAGAAAGATAAACCGGAGTAATCGAGAACCGCTTTCCTCTAACCCTGCACTTGATCATTTCTCCTTCAATAACAGCATTTGCATAGAACTCTTTCACCATGTTCTTATATGCATCGTCAAGATCGGAGAGAAGAAAGTTCCAGTCTTTTGTGGCGAACCAAGTGGGAATTTGAGTATCCAAAAGAGATGACTGATCAACAGCTCTTTCAACCAACAAAGGAGCATCTCGGAAGAGATTTTTATAGGATTCAAAAGCAGCATGAGAGCGAAACAAGCTAGGATCAAAGATTCCAGTTGAAGCACGAGCTCTCTTTGGTCTCGGGGAATCTTCATCAATATCGATGATTGGTTCTTTCCCTTTGTTGCTGCCACCTTTCATAGCTGAAGTCTTGAACGGAGACATCTGTGCAAAAGAACACCCAAAAATACCAGGAAACACGTGTATGAGGATAAACATACACACAGTGCTTGATTAGATACAAGTCAGTTTAAAACAAAGGTAGTGCCGTGTATGAGGATAAACATACACACAGTGCATAAAGCTAAGTAACTGGGCATGTGTGTGTAAATGATATGCATGAGGTGTGTCTCAGTGTGCCTAGGTATGTGAAGAATGTGCAGAATGAGTAAAGTGTAAGAAACACACACTCAATGACCAAATGGAGTGAAAATTGGTCAAAGAAGTGAGAATCCACAGATTGAAATCACTTGATTTCAAATAGGCACAAAAATGTCATTCGGACATTTTATCGAATACTAAACATGCACAAATTCAAATATGACATGAATAATGCATGAACATGGTGAAAACAGGCCTAAATACACTTTAAAACGCCACAAGGGGCCAACACAGAGGCACAAACAACAAATGGAACAAAACCCAATTAAAAGATTTGACAAAATTTCACCCAATTTTGAAAACCAACCCAAATATGTGAAACTCCCAATTTTTCAAAACCCTAAACAGAAATCTGCAAAATCTAAGCGAAAACATGAGAACAATGCTATAGAGAACATACCTTGAGAGAGAAAATGCAGGAAATATGCTTGATTTGAAAGGATTTTGATGGAATAATGTATTTGGTCGAAAATGGTTATAAGGGAGGTTGAGTGAGGGAAGTTTTTGTGTTTTGAAAAACTGTCACATCAGTTATATAAAAACTGAAAACACGCGATTTTCGCGGGTTAAGGAGTAGCGACACAGTCGCGAGACAACCGCGAAAGGGGCCACTGAAGCACAAACTTTTCGCGAGAAGCTTTAAGTCGCGAAACAGTCGCGAGGTAGTCGCGAACTTCTCTGTCTGATTTTGAGAAAAATCCAGTTTTTGCCCAACAGCATTTCGCGAGAAGCTGTTGGTCGAGAGACAGTCGCGAAATTCTCTGAGTGACAAGAAAGAAAAAATATTTCCCTCAAACCTTTTCGCGGGAAGCTTCTTAGTTGCGAGATTCTCGCGAAACAACCCCTGAACCAGATTTTTGATGAAAAACACACAAAAAACATTTTGACCAAAAAGAAACACAAGAAAGTATAAAATCACTTTCAAAAACTAATAAAACTCACAAAAATCTTTTTGGATTTGATCAATAAGTTCATGGGCATACACATCACATTTGGACGTATACAATCACACAAATGAGATAAGCATTGATTGAATCAAAGACTTGTGTGTTGTGTGTGAGTATTAAATGTGAAATAGTCCTTAGACTAGAGCGAAGCTTCAATGATCAATTCACACGAGTCATACACAACTGATATGAAATCAAGTGGACTATCTCCATTATAGAAATGAGTATATATGACCTCCCACACATTGAAAACATAACTTAGAAGCTTTTCATTTGGCTTCTACATAAAGCATAACAATTGGTCCATTTTATTTTGTATGGACAAAACATCTCATTTTGAGATAGGTGCTTGAAATTTATGATATTTCAACATTGATGATAAGCCTTTGGCTTTTTGAGCACCATAAAATTTACATTAAAAGAGTCGCTTTCCCTTTTTCCTAGTCAAATACTAGTATGTGCGACAGGCTTTTGCAGCTCAAAATATCTTTTCATTTGGAGATTTACAATTGGTGAGCTCTTTTTACAAAAACATAAAAATAAAGTGGGAAGAGATATAGACACAAGTCTATGCAAGTATCAAGACCAACAAGACTATTGACCAATCATTCATGACAAGCTTGAAGATCTATTTACAACAGTCACACATAGTTTTCAAGATTTCTTCCACATAGAAAAGAGTGCATACGGAAGAAGGGAAGATCGTAAATGCACTACGCCATAAGTACGAAGGTACTAGGCCAAACTCACATGAGATATGCACAAAACAAGTGATCAAACTTTTAGAGATTTTTCAATTTTTATGGGTTTTTGAATTTTTGAAACACACCCAAAACAGAACAAGAAAAAGTAAGATCAACAAATAAATGTGGACCAAAACAGGAAACAGAAACATCTAAAACAGAATATGTGAAACCATAACAACAAATATGCAACCAAGAGCAGTGTAGGTTCACACAAGAGATGGAGTTCAAGGAATGATACCGACATCGATGGTCTTACGCAAAGATTCAAACTTTGGGCCATCGAGAGGTTTAGTGAATATGTCTGCCTTCTGATTGTCAGTGTTGATAAACTCCAAGTACACAGTCTTTTCGTCCACCAAGTCTCGAATGAAATGATACCGGATTTCGATATGCTTTGATTTCTTTCGAGTGTTGAACTGGATTTTTTGACAGATTTATGGCACTTGTATTATCACAATATACACACATCGTGTCTTGAGTGATTCCATAATCATGAAGGAGCTTCTTCATCCACAGTAATTGAGCACAAGCACTTGCAGCAGCAATGTATTCAGCTTCGGCTGTCGATAAAGAGACTGAATTTTGCTTTTTGCTCATCCATGACACCAAGTTGTTTCCAAGATAAAAACACCCACCGGAGGTGCTCTTCCTATCATCAACACAACCGGCCCAATCAGCATCAGAATATCCGGCTAGGCATTCATTTGAATCTCTTGAGTACCAAATTCCATAATCAGATGTCCCATTTATGTATCGGATGATTCTTTTGACTGCTGTTAAATGTGTCTCTTTGGGGGCTGCCTGGAATCGAGCACATACGCCTACACTGAAGGCAATGTCTGGTCTGCTAGCAGTGAGATATAAGAGACTGCCTATCATGCTCCGATAGAGTGTTGGATCCACTTCTACACCTGCAGCATCCCTACTTAGCTTTGACGAGGAGCTCATTGGGGTGGAGGTGTGTTTCTTGGAGTCTAGACCAAATCTTTTAACGAGATTTTTGGTGTACTTTTCTTGAGATATGAATATCCCATCTTTCCGTTGCTTCACTTGAAGTCCTAGGAAATAGGTCAGTTCCCCCACCATACTCATTTCAAACTCCTTTTTCATTTCTTTGGAGAATTCAAGAGCCAAATGATCAATTGTGGATCCAAACACAATGTCATCCACATATACCTGAGCAATTAGGAGAGACTTCTCATCTCTCTTTACAAACAACGTTCGATCAGCTTGACCTCTTATGAATCCACGATCCAACAAGTATGTTGTGAGACGATCATACCATGCTCTTGGTGCTTGCTTTAACCCATATAGTGCCTTTTTCAGCCTCAGCACATGATCTGGAAAATGAGGATCTTGAAATCCCTTTGGTTGTTCAACGAATACTTCTTCAGTTAGAAACCCATTCAGAAATGCACTTTTCACATCCATTTGGTATAGTTTGAAATCCATAACACAAGCTATGGACAATAGAATTCGAATCGACTCTAGTCTTGCTACTGGTGCAAACGAATCATCAAAATCTATGCCTTCCACTTGAGTATACCCTTGAGCTACCAACCTGGACTTGTTTCGAACAACCTCATCGTCTTCATCAGTTTTGTTCTTGAAGATCCACTTGGTGCCGATCACGTGAGTATCTTTGGGCCTTGGAACCAATTCCCATACATCATTTCTAACAAACTGATGTAGCTCTTGATGCATAGACTCTATCCAGTTCTCATCACTAAGGGCTTCCTCTACCTTCTTAGGTTTGAATTGAGCAAGATAGCAATTGTATGTCACATGATTTGCACTGTATTTTGGTCCTTTTCTCAACCGAAGTCCTTCATTGGCATCACCAATGATGTTACTTGATGGATGATTGAGAATTACCCTTGATGACGGTCTTTTGGAGGTAGAAGTTTCTTCATCTCGAGAGATTGGAGGTTGAACTTCTAGAGGGGTAAGAGGACTAGGAGGCCCTTGTGTTGATCTAGTCTCCCTTCTTGGTATGGAGGGTGTGGTCTCTTTTTCCAGTGATCCGTTCTCAATATCCTCAGCTTGTGACATGTTGTCTTCACCATCCCCCTTCTTAGGGTCAGATCCTTCACCCTCATCAACATTCCTTTCAGTTATGGTGTCATCGATAACCACATTTATTGACTCCATCACAGTCTTGGTGCATTTGTTGAACACTCTATACGCTCGGCTGTTTAAAGAGTAGCCTAAAAAGATCCCTTCATCACTCTTAGCATCAAATTTTCCGAGGTTCTCTCTGTCATTAAGAATATAGCATTTGCTTCCAAATACTCGAAAGTATTTTACCTTCGGTTTCTTTTCTCTCCAGATTTCATAGGATGTCTTCTTCGTTCCAGCTCGGAAGTAAATCCTATTCCCAATATGACATGACGTATTCACCGCTTCGGCCCAAAATTTCTGTGGAAGGTTTTTGTTGAGTAACATTACTCGAGCCATTTCTTGAATTACTCGGTTCTTCCTTTCTATTACTCCATTTTGTTGTGGAGTCCTTGGGGCTGAGAATTCTTTCTTGATGCCTTGTTCATCGCAAAATGCTTCAAACTTTGCATTTTCAAACTCCTTCCCGTGGTCACTTCTGATCTTGACAATAGGTACTCCTTTTTCATTAATCAATCTCTTGCACAATTTCTCCATCTTGTCACATGCCTCTGATTTCTCCCTAAGAAAGTCCACCCAAGAATACCTTGAGAAGTCGTCGACCACCACCATAATATACCGTTTTCCACCCATGCTTTCTGTTTTTGTTGGACCCATGAGATCCACATGCAGTAACTCTAAAGGGCGAGAGGTTGCAATCACATTCACTTTCGGATGGCCTGACTTTGTCTGTTTTCCTAATTGACATGAACCACAAATATTCTTCTCAATTTTCCCAAACTTTGGTAAACCAACCACTGCTTCAAGCTTTGAGACTTTGGCCACTTGTTTATAATTGGCATGTCCAAGTCGTTGATGCCACAACTCCAAGAGATCTACCCGGGCACTCCGACATGCTATGCTTGGTTTGGGAATGACCCCATAACAGTTGTCGGTGGTTCTAAGACCCTTCAGAATTTTAACACCTTCTTCATTCAAGATTAGACATCCTTTCTTGGAGAATTGAACTAAGAAGTCATCATCACAGATTTGAGTAATACTCAGCAAGTTCACCTTTAATCCCTTAATATACAACACGTCATTCAGCAGTGGCAGTCCCGGAATGTCCACCGTTCCCTTTCCAAGAACTTGTGAGTGACTACCATCTCCAAACGTCACAAAGCCATCTTCCTTCTCTTTAAGTGTTTTGAACAAAGACTTATCTCCAGTCATATGCTTTGAACAACCGCTGTCAAGGTACCACAAACATGAATTAAAAACTTTCAAAGCGGTATGAGCAAAAAGACAAGCATGAGAGAGACATTCTTGACCCTCGAAGCAGGGCTCTTTTTCTTTTATTTCGTTCAAGGATGAGTGAAGTTTTCCTCTTTGATGCTCAAGTTCATCACACAAGTGTTTATTTTTTCTCTCATATTTATAGACTAAAGCCTTTGACTCACACAAGCTATTATGAATATCATGGTTTCTATGAACTAGTGATCTCAGCATGTGACAGAAAATTCTAGCATGTTTCTTTGACTTAAAAAGCTCTAAAAACACATTACTAGAACAATATTCAGAATTACTGATAGAGTCTTTATCACAAACATCTTTGCTTTCCTTCGTGTTGATTTTAACAAAGACACTTTCCAAACAACACCAAGGGGTCAAGGATCACACTTAGGTAATTAAACCTCAGCAAGTGTACCCGCTCTGATACCAATTGAAAGCTCGAAAATGTGTTGAAAACACACGAGCGGTTTAGACCCCCAAATTAAAATTACGGCTTGGTTGATTTTACACTAACTTAATGATAAGTGCGGAATAGTGTAAATACAAGCGTATAAGCAAAACAACTACTCTAATCCATATTTAAAGCAACTCAGCAGTAAAAATGAAATGAACAAGAGTAGGGAAGAAGGATGCAAACACAGATAACACCGAGACGTGTTATCGAAGAGGAAACCGAAGAACTCGGCGAAAAACCTCTCCGCCGCCCTCCAAGCGGAAATCGATCCACTAGACAATTAGTTGGGATACATGGATTAGCAAAAGACCCTCCAAGCCTAGTCTACCCAATGTACCTAAGCCCTCCAAGCTCCTACTCCAACAAGGCTTCTCGGAACCGTGTCTTGTCTTAGTTATCCGGATCCCGCAACAAGCTCCATGTTGCATCTGCCATTCAAGGCTCCTTCCAATGCTTCCCAGTAGCACCAAAACGTCACTCAGCACTCTCAAAGGTGTGGTAAGTGTTTGGGCTATCAACCTCTCAAAGATATGGATAATGGAGAGGGAAGGGTTGAGGAGATACCACAAGCAATTGTATAGAGAAAGGTGGGGAAGACAATCTCTAATTACCAATGTGTTTGGGTAGGGTTTTCTCTCTGAAGCATTCCTCAACAATTGTGGGTAATGATGGTATATATAGGATAGGTGCAAAAGGCGTGACTCAAAAAGTACAGGCTGGCAGAACAGTTTGCCTCGCGGGAAGGCCTTACCCACGAGATACTCGCGAGACACAGTTGTCTCCACCTGGCCTGACTCTTCGCATTCCAGCATGTGCCTGGCGTATGATTCACTTCGCGGGATGCTAGGTCGCGAGACACCCGCGAGAATCCTTCAATCTTCAAATGCTTGAGTCTTCATACACTCTTTCTATCACACAACCCTTACAACAAATCCCACAACAAATACAGGGTTTAAACGATTGAACATAATTACAATCAAATTTGGCACGGAATAAAAGCCAACAAAAATATAGTTGTAAATTACAACTTTACATCATCAATATAAACCTCTATGTTGTTGCCCAACTGTGGCTCAAACATCTTCGTCATCATCCACTGGTAAGTTGACCTCGCATTCTTCAAGCCAAATGGCATTACCTTATAGTGATAATTTCCATTGGGAGTGAGAAAAGCTGTCTTCTCTTGATCACCCAGTACCAGTGGGATCTGGTGATAGCTCTGAAAGGCATCTAGGAAGCTCATCCGAGGATGACCTACTGTTGCGTCTACCAATTGATCTATACGGGGCATAGGGAAAGGATCCTCTGGACAAGCTCTATTAAGATCTGTGAAATTAACGCACACTCGCTATTTTCCATTTTTCTTCTTTACTACAACTGTATTTGCCAACCACTGAGGGTAAAACACTTCCTTGATAGCCTTAGCCTGCTTGAGCTTATTCACCTCGTCTTTAACAGCCTCGGCATGTAACTTGGACGGATGCCGAGGTGGCTGTTTCTTAGGAGTAACAGAAGGATTGACATTCAAATGATGACAGATAAAATCTAGATCCACTCCTGGGGCCTCATAGGCATTCCATGCAAACACATCAACATTTCTCCTTAGGACCTCAATCAACTGATCTTTCTCCAATGGAGGTAACAATGCTCCAACCTGAAAGTACTTGTCTGGATCATTGCCAACATTCACCCTTTCCAACTCTTCACACTCCACTTCCTCAGCGGTCGTGCTGAGAAGGTTTCCTACATTCCTTGATTACTATAAGTCATTCTCGGCCGTGGTCGACGTATCAACCTCTGGCCGATGTTGAATAGCAACTACCATGCACTGCCTTGCCATGACTTGATTTCCTAGTATTTCCAACACTTAGTCTCCTGATGGATATTTCACCTTCTGATGAAGGGTGGAGGAAATATCCCCCAGGGTATGCAACCAGGGCCTACCCAAAATCGCCGTATATGGAGAAAAAACGTCTACCACAATAAAATCCACCTCCACCACATCTGAACCTATCTGCACAGGTAACCTAATCATACCCAACGGAATGACCGATCTACCCTCGAAGCTTACCAACGGGGAGTTATAGGCTGTCAGGTCTTTGGGTGTCAAATTCAACCCCCTGTATAGGTCAGGATACATCACCTCGGCTGTGTTCCCCTCATCAATCATCACCCTTCTTACGTCACACCCACCAATCCTAAGCGTAACAACCAAAGCGTCATCATGCGGTTGTATGGTTCCTCTCTTGTCCTCATCTGAAAAGCCCAGCACCAGTGAGGTGCTCAGTTTTGCTTTCTTCGGCATTGAGCTTGAGCCCCCATCCGAACAATGAGACATAGACAGTATCCTAGAGGGACAGGACCCCGTTCTTCCTGGGGCAGCAAATATAACGTTAATTGTGCCCATGGGGGCTCTTGAAGAGGCATCCCCCCGAAATGTCGATCCTGCCTGACTTCCTTGGCCACTGGAATGATGCAGCAGGTGCGTCAACTTTCCTTCTTGGACAAGCTCCTCCAAGTGGTCCCACAGGTTTCTGCAATCTTCAGTAATGTGTCTATAGTCCTGATGGTATTGACAGTAAAAATTCTGATTACGTCTCATAGGATCCCCTGCCATTCTATTGGGCAGTCTGAAGTAGGGCTCGTCTTTTATCTTCTTAAGAACCCGTTGTACTGGCTCTGGGAACACAACGTTAACCACCTGGGAGTTTGCAGGTCCTGACTGTCCCCCAAAGTCCCTCCGAGGTCGATTGTTATTATATCGGTCCGACCTAAAATCCCTCCTTTCCTGAGAGATTACCTTGGACTTTCCTCTACCCCATATCTGATCCTCTTCTACTCTTCTATACTTGTCAATTCAGTCCATAAGCTGTCGCATGCTAGTAACAGGTTTTCCAGTTAGCGAACTCCTCATATCATGTTCGATTGGAAGGCCCTCATTGAAGGTATTAATGGCCACGTTGTTGTTAGCTCCATTTACCTCGTTAAACATTTCCCAATATCTGTCAAAGTAGGCTTTCAAGGTTTCCCCCTCTCGCATAGACATGGATAATAACGACCCTAAGGGCTGAACAACCCTCCTGCAAGTAATAAAGCGAGCACCAAAAGCTTGGATGAGCCCCTCAAAGGAGTCAATAGTATTCGCTCCTAAACCGTTGAACCACCTCATCGCCATTAGATCTAGGCTTGAGGGAAAAACCTTACACATCAGGGCTTCGTCCCTAGAATGAATGGCCATTCTCTGACTGAAATGGCTAACATGTTCCACTGGGTCCGTCTGACCATTGTAAATGGTGAACGTAGGTTGATGGAACTGCCGAGGAAGGCTTGCATCCTCAATGCGTCGCGTGAACGGCGACTTGGAAACTTGACTTAGCGCTTTGTTCAAAGCGTCGTTCCCTAAGCCCTGACGAGGTGGACTCTTACATGTCCGCCCATGGTAATACTCCTCATCACGTGAAAAAAGCTCATTGGGCGGAGTTCTAGACCTTCGTTTGTAACTGGTGTCATCTGACTCCTCAGAGGACTGCCTCGAGTTGTGAGTCGTACGCTTCCGTCGCTCGTAGCGTAACTCCCTTTTTAACCTATTAATCTCACGCTGCATGTCCCCATCGTTCTTCGCATGGAGACATGGCTCCTCCCCCGAGACTGACTCCTCTCTGTATGGGTTGTTCGCACACTTCCCTCGAGATCCCCCCTTTGTTCATGGACTACCAACAGGTTACCATGTTGAGGCCCCCTGGACTCTGCCTGGTGTGGATTAGCATCCACCTGCTGTGGTGCTCCCTCTGCCATCAGCTGTTGCACTTGTCTTTTCCTACAATTGGATCAAGCTCTCCTCACAGACGACGCCAATTGTAAGGACTCAAATTGTATTGGACCCAAAAGAGGAATGGGATTCGAGCCCAACAAGCCCAAACAATAAAATTTTTAGAGAGTGGGTGTAAGAACTAGTTCCAATGAGTGGAAAAAGACATCGTTCTTGTGCAGCAAAAAGGAACTTCAAAGTAAATAAAAGAAAAAACTCTTGCTCCCTTCTCCTCGGCTAGGTTTCTAGTGTATATCTCTCTGGATTCTTTTCTCCTCCTACTTCAGTGTACTCCGATTTCACGTTATATACTACCTTCTTCATCCTGCTTTTACCGTACACGTGTAGGTTCCATTCTGAGAACTTCTTTCTGTCCCATCCAGAACTTCCTGGATCCTCCGCTCAGTGGCCATAAGGCTGCTTGGTTACTGTTCAGGTATTACCTCCACATTAATGCGGCCAGAGAGTTAGCTGGGAAGTATTTAATGTGGAGGTAGCAGCTTTTAGGAGATATTTGTTACATTTCCCGGTTCCTTCTTTATTCAATATTTATTAGTTAGTTTGCATGTAATTCTGCGAAGTTCCTTGACTATTAAAAGAGTTACATCGATCTCGGACGCTGGTTTGAGGAATAAAGCTCATCCTCGGACGTGGTTTGAGCAATAAATCTTATCCTCGGACATGTGAGTGTCCTCGGATTGGGCTGTTGGGCCACAAGCCCACTTCCTATGAACTCTTTGTTATCTTTTTGGGCAACTGGCCCCACAGACCCAATTTCTTTGTTCTTCTTCTTCTTCTTCTTTTTTTTTTGGTTCCTTACACCCTTTTCCATTTATAGTTGACTAAACTGCATATTATGTTTCTTTGGTGTATGTTTTTTGTGATTTTTTTTTTAATGTGATTGTGTTTATGCTTTGTGATTTTGTTTATAAGTTTGTGTTTTTTTTAGTGATTTTATTTAGTTGGTTTTTTGTAATTGTTATGTTTCAATTTGTTATGAGTTGATATTGTGATAAGTTTGTACTGGTTTTGTGAAGATCTGATGAGGAAACTTTAATGGATTGAAAAAAAAAAAAAATAGAAAAAAGAAAGAGGAAAGTTTGAATTTTGTTATAGTTGCTTGATTTTTGGTTCTTATATACGTTGGGGTGGACATAGAACTAGGAGTTTTACCAGCGGTTTGTTTACAACTTGAAGTCTTTGGTGTTGTATTGCATGAGTTCTTTGTGTTTAATTCACTTTTTCTAACATATGTTAAGTAAATGTTAATTGAATATTTGGAATTTATTGAAGAGCTTGTATTCTCAAATGGAGAGTTTTGTAAAAGTATATGTTTTTCTTGATTTTGTCAAATGGAGTTTTTATAGTTTTGGGTACAGTAAAATGCCCGACATTGTTATAGATGAAATTCATGAAGAAGGGGTTGTAAATGAACTAAATGGGAATTCTACACCCACCAAGGAAAATTTAGTTGAAAATAATTCACCGAAGAAAACAAGTCCACAAAGCACTGGGATTGCGGCTGCTGATTTTCCTGCTAATGAGGTTGTTGATACCTCGATTGAGCAACTTTATGAAAATGTTTGTGACTTGCAAAGTTCAGATCAGTCTCCCTCTAGGCTTAGCTTTGGATTTGATGGTGAAGAGTTGTTGCATATATTTACTCTTTAAGAAGGGAAGATTTAATTAAGAATCTGATTCAAGTTACGATTTTTAGGGTTATTATCAGGGAGAGAAAAAAAGAAGAAGAATTTTATGAATACTTAAGGAAATGTAGGGATGCTAGTAATGGTTGCTTGATAGATGATTGCACAAAAAAATTGAAGTCTAATGTTTAAAAGTACCGGATATTGTGTCTACACTAAACCCTAATTCTTTTTTCTTTATTTTTATTGAAATCATTATTGATCCGTACTTTTTTTGAGTGGTCTTGGGCTTGGGGTTTTACACATTATACTCTTATTTTTGTATTTCACAATTGTCTTAGATTTTCAGTTTTATTCTTTGTAATTTTTGAAGATATTTATGTTCATCATCTTGAACATGATGTAACTCTCTTTTTCAATAAAACTCCATGAAGATATTTATGTCAGGACGGATTCGTGGAGTGACGGTCTAATTTTAACTTTGGGAGATGAGTTCTGATTGATAGGCTATCCTAGGGTCATAAATGCTGTAGGTACACGTGGTGCATTTTTAATGGTTAATTGCTCGAACCAAAGCGCCCCTTCGTCTTTCGTGCCATTACCTCTATATATACATGCTCCTTTATCTTCCATTTTCACTTTCCGCAAAAAATTTACAACCAGGGCGTTACCGTCCTCTTCACCAAACCGGCATACCGTCTTCTTGGCGTTACCGTTCACTTGGTATTCCGTTGTCCATACCTTTTTATGTTTCCTTCTCCGTTTTGCTCACTCGGTAAGTATCCTTTACTTTAAGTTGAATTTCCTTTGTCATTTATTTAAATTTTGCCAATCCGTCGTCTATGTAGACCGTCAGAGTCTTAGGGTTTGTCCGTCATGTGTAGGTGACAGATGTCTAATGCGTCGAGTGAACAATCGTGTGTTCGTGAGGAAGCGGGCTATGATGAGGTGCATCCGTTAGGTCAGGATGACCTCGACACCTCTTCTAAAGAAAGGGTCTTGTCCGCCAATTCACCTTCCATGGAGGATGATGATTTGGACGGAGACAGATTAGAAAGTGATTCAAACGAAGACATAGGAAATGATGAGCCCCCCGTGCAGTCCATCATAGGCCCTGATGGATTCAGGGAGTTCATTATGCTCCCGTTGTGGACGATAAATGATTTCAACTCGTCCATCAAAGAACGTTACTTCAACACACTTAGGGAGAAGTACCAAATACCCGTCAACGTTCCAATGTGTCTTCCCTTTAAACGGGAAAAATGTTACTACAAGGGTGTAGAGGATGTCAATGTATATGAGCAAATGCTGAAAGCGGGGCTTAGGTTCCCTTTAAGTGCTCTTCACCGTCATCTTCTCCAGTATCTTGGACTGGCCGTCACCCAAATCTCTCTGAACGCTTGGAGAGTATTTCTGGGAGTTGAAGTGCTATACGGGGTGATGTTTGACGGGGCACGTAGAATGACGGTGGAAGAGTTCTTCCATTTCTACCGTCCATCCGAAATCACACAATTAAGAGGCATGTATAGTTTCGTGTCGAGAAGCCTGTTGCTCAGGCTAGTGTGCAACAACCTTGACTCCAATAGGAACTGGAAGGGTCGCTATTTCTTTATCCAAGGTGACAATATTTTTTCCATATGATGCTAGCCTTTTGTAAGCTATTTAGCTATTCCTATTATGTTTTTTCTTGGTTTTATTTCAATATGGTGCACTTAATATGTTTGTTTGTGATTTCAAGAAACGCACATACCTTTTATATTTTATAGTCTGGTAAATCATAATTAGTCCTAGTTTAGCCTATGGTTTCTCAGGATTGTTTATACTAGATGAGTTTGTAGTAGGGTGTACTGTAAGTTTATCATGGAATGGCCTAAGGGGAGGATTATTAGGGTTTTTAGCAATTGTTCGAAATATAATTTTTAACTTTATGAATGAAAAATGACTAACATGTTTCATAAATTTACATTAGATGATTGATGGGGAAAGACCATACGTGATCCACTTAAAATTAATTTAAAAAAAAAAAACGTAATTAAAGTTTAAAGTGATGCTTGGTCAATTAGAGGGAAAGGAAAATTTAAAGAAATGGGTAGTAGTCCTATGCGGGTCATATTATTATTAAAATATGTGTAATGAATTTATTTAGCAAACACATATTGAGCTTATAAATGAGTTTATGCTCGACTTGTTTTGTAACGATCCTTATAGCTCACAGTTTGTTCATGAACTTTTTTTTTTTTTTTTGCTTAGGCTCGGCTTGTTATTTAAACAAGCCTAAAACTAAATCTCAAACTTGACTTATTTATAAATAAACAAACATGAACGAACATTTTATTGGTTCGAACCCGAGTTGCTTATGAACAACTTGGTTCATTTACCGCCGTAGGAATATTAGACAATTTTCTAAAGCCCTTAAATGAAAGAAGGTCCTAAAACTTTAATTTTATAGTTTAATACTATACTTATATAATAATCTAAATAAAATTTATTTGATTCCCATTGATTTTTTTTTTTTTAAGAAAGCAGCACATGTTTCTCTAAAAATGATATATATATATATATATACACACACACTTTTTGTTTCACCCTCTAACTTAAAAAGTCTTTTCATCATTTCCAACAAAAAAGAAATTCTCTCTCTCTCTCTCTCTCTCTCTCTGTGAAGTAGCAATTGCAATTGTACACATTAAACTACTCTTACATACCCCCCATCCTAAAAATATCTCTTAGCAACTCAACACCAAACCACTCTCTCGTTTATAATTTAAGCCCAATGACCACAAGCCCAGGTTTCTCAGAGGCTGGGAATTGTTCCAAAACTTATTCAGGCCCATTCTCTTCTACATTTACTCCCGATGGGTCTGGAGAGAAGCCCACGGTATTTCCAAGCTGCTTAGTGATGCCGGTAGAGAAGTCGAGGAGTGATTTTAAAGGGAGCTTCTTGGTCTCAGTCGCTAGAGGCTTCGCAGGTAGGGGCTATTCAGAAAATGGTTTTCAGGTTTACTTCTGACTGGAAAAGTTTTTTGGGCTCAAATATGGTGTCGGGAAATCAGCACCCATTACTTCTAGAGCTAGTGGAAGGCCTTTGGCATAATGTATAACTTTGTGCGCAAGTTCCAAATAATCTCCATTGGGTTTGTTACTTCGGAAAGCATTCTTACTAAAGAGTTGAATAGCTTCATATTCATTTAATTCCTTAACCTCATATTCATAGGTGGAAATACCATTTCCAAGAGTTCCAAGCAAGCGTTTATTTCTTGTTGTCATAATGATTCTACTTCCAGCAGCAAACTGATCACATTTTCCAAGCAATTTTTCTATTTGGTCCAAATTATCCACATCGTCAAGTATGATAAGAACCCTCTTTTGGCAAAGACATTCATTTATCATAGTGATTCCAATAGATACATTACACACTTTCAAATTCCTACTCCCTAAGATCTCAAAAAGAAGTATCTTTTGTAGACATATTATGCCTTATCTGTCTGTGACCTCTCTTTAATATTCTCTAGAAAAACTTTTGCTTTGAAATAATGTGAAATTTTGTTATAAATATCTTTTGCCATCGTAGTTTTGCCTACTCCACCAAGGCCATAGATCGCTACCATGTGAATATCCTCATTTGATTCAATATATAAATGTGTTATTAAAGCCTCTGCACGAGACTTTATTCCAATTGGATATTTAGAAACAGGTAATTCCATCTGATTTAGTTTAGACTTTGAGATCTTTTCAACAATTTCTTGGATAAATTCACCTTCATTGCTGCTGCCAATTCACAAAGCAATTTACGACATTTAGCTCGTGATAATTTAAAAATGAAATAAGAAGGTAAATTAAATGCAAGGTGTTTAATTTGTACATCACAACTGAAGTATTGTCAAGTAAAGCAAGAAGTATGCAACTCATGGATTGAAGAAATATTATTTTATTGTCACTTATTCAGGGGTAGCAAATTAGCTTTTAGCACGAAAAATTGCATGAAAAGCTCGACTAGATGAGGACAGAATATTATTGGGAATTGGGATCCCACTTCTTTAGAAAAATGCATTAATTTTTTCTTTTAAAGTATTCTAATTAATGTGCGGGACAAATTCCTAATTAATAATTGGTATGATAATCTAATTTTATGTTCTTTTATTTCCATCGCTAAGCTGTAGCTAACTAGGTTAGTTATCCTTTCCAAAAAAAAAAAAAAAACTAGGTTAGTTATGACAAGAATATAATACTTTCAAAATTCATTAAAATTTAAAGAAAAAAAATAGTAGAAAACAATTAACTGTAGTTGTTATTTAACATTAAAATTCAGTGGTCATCCCAAAATCATTAAAAGTTTAAGGGTCCATTTGGTTGAGAGGATGGAAAAAATAAGAAGATAGATAATGAGGAAGGGACGAAAAAGTGGGAGGATAGAAAAAATTTTAGTTTACTCTCATGGTGTTTGGTTGAAGTGTGAAAAAGTAACAACCACTTTTCTCCCCAACCAAATAGATCCTTAAAAACCAACTAGCAAGAATAGTCACTAAATAAATACCTGTTCTTGCAGTCCCAACTAGAAATTCTGTTGGCCTTAAGTAGAGCTTTCCTCAACTTTTTGTACTTTCTCTTTATCATTAAAATTTTCTTCATGTCTAGTTAGTGCTTCCCCAAAATTTCCTTGTTGCTTACGAACTTCAGATGGATTCACCTTGTAAAAAATTGGTAACACCGACCGATTATTTTCCCTACACTCAATAATCTAAGCAAGTTCATCCAAACACTAAGGGGAAGATGCATAGTTTTCAAAAAATACAATAATTGACAACGTTGAGTTCTCAATGGTTTTGAGTAGCTTTGCAGAAATTTCTTCTCCCTTTTCAAGATCATTATCGATGAAGGTGTGAATACCCTGGAGACACAAAGTGTGATACAGATGGCTTCCAAAACCAAAGCGGGTATCTTCACCTCTGAAACTCAAAAAGACATCAAAATTCTTGGGTTGGTGGGTGAAAGAGGAAGAGGAAGATGAAGCTCCTTTGGTGGTCACGAGCGCCATCTGGATTAAGTTTTTTTTCCCCAGAGGAACTCCTCACGCATAAACTGGGCCTTTATAAAAAAAAAAATTCGACATTATAGTGAATTCATGTTATGAGAATAGTGCATAGTAAACAGCTTCTTATCAATAATTTTAGGCAATCGAAGGTGAGCTGTAACATCTATTGAACGCTTTACATGTCCTAACTGTTAGGACATATTTGAATCATATTAGGAACATATGTCATTTAGAATTGACTAATTCTTTGACAAAACACACTTTACTTGTAATTGGGTAGATCTAGGATACGTTTAATACTTCAAGAAACAAGAGTTCAAGTCCAAGTGTTAAAGCCATGCAAATCTGTCCAAGAAACAAGTGAAGAAGTGCTGGATTTTAAACCTCAACAGCTAGCTCGACAGATTGTATTTATTGAGGTTTAAAAAGGTAGATTTAGCTTGATGCTCTACAGCTGCTCGATAGATAACCTATCTATCGAGATTTATGAAAATTAGTTTTTTCAGATCTGATTTCTTATTAATCCATGTATACATGTTTAGGCTTTTTTTTCTCACAGTCCTAAACATATATAAGGATTATTTTTAAGAGCCGTCAAATGTTGCACAAGTGTGAGGCAAAGTTTTGTTCATTCAAATTGTGACTGGAGACAGAATTTGCCCTAGTTCATCTTTCTCTTGAAGAAGCTGTTGCGTTTGTATGCTGTTAGGTTTTGTGACCAAGTAGTTTCGTGATCTTCATCGTGTTGATGAATTGAAGAACTTTGTAGCCAACATATTTCTTAAGTTGGTGAGTAAGTCGCGTACTGGGATCCGCGTATCGATTGGTTAGTCACGTACTGGGAGCCGTACATTGAAAATGAGAGATTGTCACTAAAGAACAAGTCCAATTGGGTATTGGGGTAAGGATTTAACTGTAGGTTGGTATAAGGTACTGGGATTCCTTTACTTGTAACAGCTTGTTGTGATAATAGTGAATTCTCGGGAGTGGTAACCTTAAAATTACCCGGTGGGGTTTTTGCCTTGGAGGTTTTCCCCATTCGTAAACAAATCACTATGTCAACTTTATTTTCAGCTGCATATTAATTTAGTTGGTGATTTGTTTATGCTACCACGCGTTTTGCATGTTAATTAAATTAATTAATTAATTTGGCTAAATCAATTGATTGATTTATCACAAGGGGTCAATACATTCTTAGCCTATCAAGTGGTATCAGAGCAGGCACACTTTGATTAGGGTTAATCTTTGTTGTGTGATCCATTGACCCCTGTTGTCATGGATAGAGGACAATTGTTGATTATAGCTCATTTATTTGATGTCATTAACTATGCTTATTGGAAAGTATGCATGAGAGCTTTCTTGCAGTCATTAGATGAAAATGTGTGGCAAACTGTGGAAATAGGTTGGACTAAGCCAAAGGAAGCACCAGCCGATTGGGATGATGCTAAGATCAAGGCGGCTAACTTCAATGGCAGGGCATTGAATGCTTTATTCAGTGCGGTCACGAATGAGGAGTTTAAGAAGATATCCTCTACTGAAACTTCCAAGGAAGCATGAACCATCCTCCAAACAACCTATGAAGGGACTAAGGCTGTCAAAGATTCGAAACTTCAGAGGCTTATTACAAGCTTTGAAGAGATCAAGATGGAAGAGGATGAGTCGTTCGATGAGTTTTATGCCAAGCTCAAGGACATAGTGAACTCAGCCTTTATCTTGGGAAAACCATTCCTGAACCCAAGATTGTTAGAAACGTGCTCAGATCTTTACCCGAGCGATTTCATGCCAAGATCACTGCAATTGAGGAAATAAAGGATATTGACAAAAATTCCTTTGACAGAGTTGGTTGGCAATTTGCAGACCTATGAGTTGGGCTTGACAAGGATTAGGAAATCTAGTAGGGTAAGGGCATGGCATTGAAGGCTAAGAGCAGTGACACAGATGAGTCTTCAGATGATGAGATTCTAAAATGAAATCCTACACTACAAGGCAATTCAAAAAGTTTATGAAGAATGCCAATGCTAAAGGATTTGACAAAGACCGTAAACAGTCCGGTTCGTCTCAGTTCAAGAGCCAAGACAAAAGGAAGAAGGATGCTAGGGATGGCGGTCAGTACACTATTCCCTCAGGACCTAAGTGTTTCGGGTGTCAAGACTTTGGACACATGAAACAAGAATGCCTTACGTATCTTAAGACCATCGGGAAAAGTAAGGCACTTGTTGCTACATTGAGTGACATCAAACCTGAGGATGATTTGAAAAATGAGGATGATGGAATCCTGAATACTTTCATTGCCACTATAAATCCTACTGAGGGGATTGTTGAAGATGTGGATGAAGAAGAGGACTTGGTGAAGTCTAAGTTTGAAAAGATGGATGAGCAAGACACAGCCTATGCAAAATTATACAAAGTCTCCGAAAAGTACGAGAAGTTGTATAGGTTGGCCACCAAGAAACTCAGTGATGTGGAGCTTGAATGAGAAGAAATCTCCACAAAGTTTGATGAAGCTAATCAGACCATTGTAGCACTGAGATTTGAGAATAATTTCTTGGCTGAGAAGACCAAGAAGCTTGAAGTGGAGCTGTTTCAAGTCAGAGCTCAGCTAGAGAGGACTTTAAGTGCAAAGCTTGTTGAGATGCTCAGCCTTCAGAAATCTGCTTCTGATCAGACCGGTTTAGGATATGATTTCTCTTCTCCTAATATTACTTCCTATAGTATTACTGTTTTTGTTTCTCCTGCTAATAATGTTGAATCTGAGAACACTGATGTCAAAACTATTTTAGCAAGTGAGAACATAGACAAGGGTAAATCAATCTTAGGAGCACCCCCTAAACTTGTTAAGAAAGAGACTAAAAACCCTAGGGCTAAGAAGGGTAATACTCAAAAGTCTAAACAAAAGAAGCAGCATCTCTGCCATCACTGTAGAGCAACTGGACATACTCGACCAAATTGCTATAAGTGGTTAGCCACTTAATAGAGCAACAGTATGATCTCATCGAGAAACCAGAATCAGTTTCCATCTTCTCTTGCTCCTCTTGGAGATCTTCTCAAAGCCCTCATGTTCCTTTCGAACTTGAACGGGTTCAACTCCTTTCTCTCACTGCCGGATTAAGGGTTCCTTAAACAGAAAGGTTCTTCCAAGGTGTGGAAGGAAAAAGACTTTAAGTGATTTAGTCACTTTTCTCTCTTTCCCTCTATTTTTGCTTTATAGTTTTGAGTCAGTCTAGTTTTATACTTTGTTTTATTTAACATGTTTTTGTTTGTTTGTTTTCAGTTTTGATTTATTTTGTTTTTCATAAAAAAAAAATTGAAAAATCAGAAAAATACAAAAATAGTGTGTGTTTGTGTACATTGGTACTTGTGTACCTTGGATGGCTATTGAAACAAAATTTTCTAAACTTTGTATCTCTTGTAGCTTAGATGAGCATCTCTATGCACAACTAATCAAGTGAGCTTTGTGGCTCGTGTTTGTGATGAGTAAGATTAAGTAATTTCTTGTACTTAACACTCTTATCACTCTTTTTGACGGGAAAAACTAGAAAATCCTAAGAGAAAGACATAAATAACCATCTCATTACTGTTGACTGCCAATCATGAAATGACATCTGTATGCTTTGGCATAGCAAAAGTGTAATATCAAAAGCTAAACATCATTGGGTATTTCTATTCTTTATCTTATATGCCCATGCATGATATGCTTAAAAAGAAAATATGCAAAGAAATATAAAAGGTAAAAAGAATCAAAATGTTTTATATATGATTGCAAGCGTGTCTTTTAAGAGATGTGAGAGTTATAGGATGTACCTCGAAGGTGATAGTTCCCATCAAGTAGTTATGATTGTGTGTAAGTTAAAGTGATTTTCTCATATCTCAAATCGTCATAACATGTAGACACTTATGCAATCTTGCGATATTTTTCACACACAACATGCAATATTCTTTACTACTCTTGATATATGTGCAGGTACAATGTGATTTGGCCATCATAAGGAATACATGTGTTATTGTATGCTCACTAAACTGTCTTGACTTGCTTTTGAAATATAAAATTGGTTAGACTTGTTTAGTGTGTGTGTGTGTGTTTTGGATCTATATGCTTGACATTTTTCTTGTTGAGAGATGTTTTTGAGAGCTCAAAATGTTGTTTGGATCTTTGGTTGAGTAGCATGCTTGATTGCATTCATGTCTATGTTTTTTCTCTTCTTTGAAAAACTATTTTTAAGCAATCTCGACAGCTTCTCGATACCTCTTGACAGCTAGGCTATCTATTGAGCTCTTAATCTTCCTTTCTTGATAGCTGCAATTGCATTTTTGATCCATCAAAGTTTTTGAGAATTTATCTCAATAGCTTCTCGACAGCTTTCTGATCCATTGAGGAAGTTTCTGTATGCTTGATAGATGCTCGATAGTTTCTCGATCCATTGAGGTCACTTTGCTGTGGACACCTCTCGATAGCTTCTCGATAGCTTCATCTGTCAAAAAATAAAGCTCAACGCCTCTCAATCCATCGAGCTTTATGTTCTCTCATTTCTCCCTAATCTCTCTTGACAGAAAACGTCTTTTCCTCTCCCTAAACACTTTTCTCTCTCTCTAAACCTCAAACCCAGAAGTTTTTCGGCCTAGATTGATCTTTCTATCTCTGGTATGATCTTGTTTTCCCTCTTTTTCATACATTTCATTCATATAGATCTAGGTTTTTAGGTTTTTGAAAAATTTTGGGGTTTTTCAAAATTGATGAGACTTTTGCAAAATTTTTGGGTTGGGTTTTGCTTAAATGATCTTAAATGTTCATGCATTGCATCACATTCGCATTTTCACAATGATTCATACATTTTAGATGTGTGTTTACTATGTTGAAATGATGTGTGCTGGTAGGATTGGATTGGGCTGAGCCCATGATGTTCTTAATGTTGCATGTCACATGTTCATGCATTCTTCATGCATATATACCTCCTTTTTCTATCTTTTTGATATTAATTGTGTTTGGTGCTTTTCTGCTTGTCTCTCTCTCTTTCTTTCTTTCGGTTAGTTGCTCTATGGCACCTAAATGGAAATCTGCTCCGTCCTGGAACCCTCTTCGTTCCGGGGCATCTTCTTCTGATTCTACCCCCTCACATGTCAGGTTCTATAATGATAAAGCCTGTAAGGACTTTTAAGAGAACTTTTCTTGACGAGGCATTCATTCAGAACGCTAAGTCATCCTATCGGACTTTCCTGCTACAGACCTTCCCACTGTCATCTACAACAGGGTTTGGGAGTCCTTTTGTGACATCCCGATCACTTGTCTCTCCGTGATCATATAGGAGTTCTACTCCAATATGCACGAATTTGATTATTTTGTACCTCATTTCATCACTCGCGTTCGAGGTATGTGCATTGTAGTTACTCCGGATCTTATATCTGAGGTGTTACACGTACCAAGGGTAGCGCATCCTGACTACCCCGGCTGTGATCGTCTTAGGACTGTGTCCAAAGACGAACTCATGTCTCTATTTTGTGAGACACCTTCATCTTGGGGTGGTCATCAAAACACCTCTTGCTTGACCTTTGCTAAAGGTCCGAGGTTCCTGAATATGGTGATGACATTTGTTTTACATCCCTTGTCTCACTATAATTCGATTATTGAGCCTCGTGCTTGATTTTTGTTGTCTCTCTTTGAGAGGCTTACCATTAATTTTTCCCCTCACTTCATACTCACCTTTATAGATGTCTATAGGGATACGACGACCCGTGATAAGCTTATCTGTCCTTCTGCTATCACGCGGATAATTTGCCACTTCTTTGTCTCCTATCTTGAGTCGGACCACTTCTTCGTCATGTGTTCTATAGATACGACGACCGTTAAATGGAGTGAGGCCCAGTTTCGACCGAAGCGGCCACGGATCAAGACGGCGACTCCTTCGGCTTCTTCAGCTCCATCCACATCCGCTTCTTCTTCTTTCGTGGATGGTGTGACCTTGGAGGTGATCATGGCGCAGCTTCAGTGCATGGGCCTTGACACTCTCAGTGATGTGTTGTGTCAGGTGAACACCAGTGTCGGTTGTATTGCACGATGACAGGCTCGCCTTGGTGGCTTTGTAGAGTCTCCCTCTCCTTCTCTAGAGGCATCTGTGGACGAGGACAATGATGGTGACTTCGATGGTGGTGATGTTGATGAGGATGAGGATGCTAGCTCTTCCGGTGACGATGAGATGATTGCTTGAGTTACTTGCCCTTTGTAATTCGTGATAAAAAAGGGGAGTAATTTTGGGTATGAGAGTAGTCATGTAGTTAGGGGGAGAGTTAGTATATGAGATATTTTTGGTAGGGGGAGTGTTTTTATCTTTGAGGGATGTAGTGAGGACTTTTTGTATCTTTTCTTTTCTTTTTTTTTAGATACATTTTTCTTACATTGTGAAAGCAAGCCATGTATTCATTTTGCTATATATATATATATATATATATATATTAAGGTTGTTATTACATTCTTTCACCTATCTCTTCATGTGTTGTTTCTTTTCTCTCTTTATGCATATGCTTCTTATTAATTATATGCAATCTTTTATTTTCGTTTCACACTAAGATGCCGTGATGAGTTTTGTTTAAAGTGTTTCAGAAATACAAGTTGTTAAAGTCTTTCATACCATGATCTCTTTACTTGCAAAGTTTTTCAAGAATTTGTGTTAAGATAGATTTTATTGTATTCAACAAATGAGTATAAGTTGAGTGATTTATGCCTTCTCTCATATTTCATTTGTTTGTTGTGGTTTTGTCACAAATTGCCAAATGGGGAGATTGTTAGGACATATGTGAATTATGTTAGGAACATATGTCATTTAAAATTGGCTAATCTTTTGACAAAATGCACTTTACTTGTAATTGGGTAGATCTAGGATGTGTTTAATATTTCAAGGAACAAGAGTTCAAGTCCAAGTGTTAAAGCCATGCAAATCTGTCCAAGAAACAAGTGAAGAAGTGTTAGATTTTAAAGCTCGACAGCTAGTTTGACAGATAGCATCTATCAAGGTTTAAAAAGGCAGATTTAGCCCGATGCTCGACAGCTGCTCGATAGATAACCCATTTATTGAGATTTATGAAAATCAGTTTTTTTAGATCTGATTTCACACCAACTTGTGTATATATGTTTAGGCTTTCTTTTCTCATAACCCTAAACATATATAAGGATTATTTTTAAGGGCCATCAAATGTTGCATAAGTGTGAGTCAAAGTTTTGTTCATGCAAATTATGACCGGAGACAGAATTTGCCCTAGTTCATTTTTCTCTTGAAAAAGCTACTGCGTTTGTACGCCGTTGGGTTTTGTGACCAAGGAGCTTCGTGATCTTCATAGTGTTGATGAATTAAAGAACTTTGCAGCCAACATCTTTCTCAAGTTGGTGAGTAAGTCGCGTATTGGGATCCGTGTATCGATTGGTTAGTTACATACTGAGAGCCGTGCATTGAAAATGAGAGATTGTCACTACAGAACAAGTCCAATTGGGTATTGGGGTAAGGTTTCAACTGTAGGTTGGTATAAGGTACTAGGATTCCTTTATTTGTAATCGCTTGTTGTGATAATAGTGAATTCTCGGGAGTGGTGACCTTAAAATCACCTGGTGGAGTTTTTGCCTTGGAGGTTTTCCCCATTCGTAAACAAATCACCGTGTCAACTTTATTTTCTGCTGCATATTCACTTAGTTGGTGATTTGTTTATGTTATCATGCGTTTTGCATGTTAATTGAATTAATTAATTAACTTGGCTAAGTCAATTGATTAATTTATCACAAAGGGTCAATACATTCTTGGCCTATCACTAACCTCCCACACTTAATCAGAATCTGATACTCTCACACACTAGGTAGATTATGAATTTTGGACCCACAATTGGATTGGATGAAAGAGAAGTCAATATCTCTTTTCTGGAGTTTCTAATGCCAAGGTTTAAGGATAAGAGGGAATCCCTCAATATTCCATGGTCCCTACCCCCGCCTGATGAAGAGAGAGCTGTCTCCACCGTTGGATTATTAGGGAATGGGTGAATGAAAGAAAAAGATTTGTGGAATTATTGGATATGGGTTTAACTGATTGGGGTGAAATCTGGTAAGCTTATGAAGGGTTCATGAATGAAGAGGGGATTGAAGTTAAAAGAGTGATTGAAGAAAGAGAGGTAGATGAGGGATTTGGAAAATCTAAAGTTGCTGGAACAAAGGCAAACTCAGGTTGGGGAAAACTTGTCTAGGAGCAAGTAGAGATGGATTCCAAAATCCGCGAGTCTTCTTTTATTAATAGCGTGAACAGTATTTTGGTGACAAAATTTAGGTACATTATGTTAGGGCCCGTTTGGTACATGTATTTAAACACATTTTTCAGTTTTTAAACAATATTACACGTATTTTCACATACTTTTTCACCCACACGTATTTGATATTTATAAAAAATACAAACAATGTTACTAGAACAACGTTACCAAACAGCCCCTTAATATCTTAGGTGCTATTCTTTATAGCTTATTTGGATGGAGGGGAAGCAGCGGGGAGTAGACTAGAGTAGAGGGAGTGAGAGTAAGTTAAATTACCTTGTTTGAATGTTTTTTAAGGGAGGAGGGAGAGAAATTTGGAGGGGTTTGGAGGAGTTTTAACTACTTCTAACCTCTCATTTTTAATTCCCCAAATTGGAGAGATTTGGAACGAGAGTAAAGAATAGAAATGCTTAACCAAAAGAATTACCAAATTTACCCTTACCAAATTAACAAAATTACAAATTATGAAAAAGTTAATTATTCCCCTTCTCCTTATTTAATTTTAAAAACATCCAAATAAGGTGGAGGATAACCATTCCTCCTCTACTCTCCTCCCCACTACTCTACTCCCCTTTACTCTCCCCTTCCACCAAACTTCCAAACAAAGCATTAGGTTCCCTTTTTAAAATTTAGCAATCTGGTTACTTAACTAAAAAATACGCTTCCATCCATTGAGAAAAAATCCACGTGACAGAATCTTAAAAGGGGAATCTAAGAAACAGCACCTAAGTATTATACCTAAGTCTTGCTCCCTACCAACAGTAATGAGGCACGCTGCTACTATTTATTTTTTAAATTGTAACTTTATTAAGAAGAAGGTAAATTCATTATATCATGAGTAACAGCTAACTTAATCAGATGAGAATTTTTCTCTATCCATATTACATAATTATCCCATGTTACATAATTATTCTTGTTCTTTATTTCTTTGGCATATTTTGCCAAGATATGAGTTGGTTTATTGCCTTGACGCTTCACATGAGACATTTGAATTGATCAAAAATCTTGGAGTTTATGAGCTATCTCGACTAGAATGTTTGAGACAATCACAGGTGGAGTACAAAGACCCAAAAGAGCATCGGCCACTATCTTAGAATCACATTCAAAAACTACATCTCTTATACCAACAACCCATGCAAAAAATACACCAACCTCCATGACTTTTGCTTTGGCTTCCAGCGGCCCCAAAGGTTGGTGAATTTTTTTGGTTAAAGCTGCCGCGACTCTACCCTTATGATCTCAGATTACCACGCCAATCCACGCCAATTGGGTAAACACTGCGCCATCCACATTCACCTTGTAGCTAGAAATTGCTGGTAGTGTCCATCTTGCCTCTAGTTCTTCCCTCCGTTGAGTAACCGAGTGGTTAGCGGTCTGAAACTCAGAAATTAGCATCCGAGCTTTCTGTATCACTTGTTGTGCCGATTGGTGTGTACTCCCATGCTTAACAGCATTTCTGTTGTACCACATACACCAAGCTATCACGATTACCATCTCCAGTACTTCATCCCCGACATGTTGAACAAACATTAAGTACCAAAACAGGTCCCTAAACTCCCGGTAAAAAACTCCCTGAATGTTAAAGACACTAAAAGGTCCACAATTTTTGGTATAAACAGTGGAGGTGTAGACCTATAATCTTACCCCTGATTTTTTTATTATTATTTTTTTAATAGGGGTAAATTTCTTAATCAATAAAAGAGTAAAACATGCATTTACCCATGGAAAAAAATAATTTTATTTTTAAAGATAAATAATAAACCCAACTCATAGTACAAAGAAGAGGGTAATATTAGTAGTGTACGATAAACCCACCTATACGAAGATCATATTATTTTTAAGGGTATTACAATTTTTTTTATAAATATATTATAAATTTTATTACGTAAGTCTAACAAACAATCTAATATTGTTACAAATAATAAGAAAAAGTATTTTAATCTTTATTTATTATGTTGTTTATAAGTGTGGGGCCTAAGAGTTGGCATCCCCAACCCACTTCATATCAGGCCCAAGGTCCATGCCGAGGAGGAAGAAATGACCGATGACGAATCAATGAAGCTTCAATTACCAAGAAGCATTGCCGAGGACAATCCTATCCTCGGCCAGTCGAGATCATGGAAAAGAAGAGCAAGGCACCATCAGAGGTAGCCCTTCAGGGCGTCCCGTAGGAAAAGACAAGTACAACGGGTTAGTTATGGAAGCATGGTGGAGGAGCGATTCCAGGAGGAACTGTCACCTCCACATTAAATGCCCACAACTAACGTTCTGACCGCATTAATGGAGAAGTGACCCCTGAACAGTGCTGCCATAGTTGTTGCAACCCACAGAAAGAATGGGAAGGTGGCTGATAGGACAAGCACTCAAGTGATGATCCTCATGACCAACAAATGGAGAGCCAAGATTAACCAGGAGGGAATATATAATGTAAGAAGTCCTCCAGAAAGGGGGACGGGATTTTTAGGGGAGGAAAGGTGGTAACACTTATATGAACTCTATAACCAAACACTGAAGAAGCAATAAGAGCTTTCTGCCCTCAAAAGGAGGGCCGAGGAACCATATCTTACTCTTTAGCTTGTGTTCTTGTCATCCAACCTATTTATGACCGTGTTTAGTTGTTGCAATCCTTATTAGGGCCCAGTTCTTGAACCCATACTCTACAAATTCATTGTATCGGGTTAACCGGGCTTGAGTCCATTCACCCCATAGAGGTAGTGGTCAAATCTGGCCCTTACAATTGGTGCCGTCTGTGGGAAGAACTTATGCGCTAATAAGGACAACGATCAAGCATGGCAGGGTCAGGCCCTCATCAACCAGGCTCCTACCAGCCCGAACCGGCCAGATCACAACAACAGGGTAACTTTCTCAACCCTGGGCAAGACAGAAATGAAGAGAACGGAAATCTTCGAGAGAGAAGCGTGCACACCTCACAAACCAGCGGAAGCCACACTTGTGGGGGCAGCCATGTGCCTCAAAGGCAAAATAACGGCCAGGCCAGGCAACTAGAAGAGGTTAAAAGTCACGCATCCCAAAGACAGGATGGTAAGGCGGCCATGCAGCAAGAGATAGACGATTTGAAAAGAAGGCTGCGCCACGCGTAATGAGGGTAGTCTCGTCCCAACCCTGACATGCCTTCCGACGATGAAAGTGACAATGACTACAGGCAAAGATCAAGAACTCCCCCAAGTGAAACCTTCTCTCATGAGGAAGAGCACCACCGGAGGAGTAAACATAGCAGCCCATCTCCCAGGAGCTTGGGAAGTGATGCCATGAGCAAGGCACTGGACCAACTCTCGAAATCACCTTTCATACGTCATATAGAGGAGGCTATGCTTCCTCGACGATTCCAGCAGCCAGCCTTCACCATTCATAACGGCAGAACGGACCCTGTGGAGCATGTGAGCCAATACAACCAAAGGATGGCCGTCCACTCCAAAAACAAAGCGCTGATGTGCAAGGTCTTCCCCTCTAGCCTGGGACTAGTGGCAATGAGATGGTTCAATGGCCTGAAGACGAGTTTTATATACTCGTACAAACAGCTGACCTAGGCCTTCAGCTCCCACTTCGTTACGAACAGCAGACCTCATCGGCCCGTGAGTGCGTTGCTGTCCCTATCCATGCACGATGGAGAAACTTTGAAGGCCTATTCAGACAAGTATTGGGAGGTGTATAATGAATTGAATGACAATTACGATGATGTCGCCATCAGTACCTTCAAGAATGGTCTTCCAACTAGGCATGGCTTGAGGAAGTCTCTGACTGGTAAACCAGCCACCAGTGTGCACCAGTTAATGGATCGAATCGACAAGTATAAACGGGTAGAGGAAGATCAGCTGCAGGGCAAGGGAAAAGAGAAGGTTATCTCTCAGGAGAGGAGGGATTTCAGGTCGGACCGGAATAACCACAGTCGCCCGAGAAGGGATTTTGCAGGTCAATCTGGGGCGACCAATGTTCAAACCGTCAATGCTGTATTCTGAGAACCAGTGCATAGGGTGTTGGAAAAGATCAAGAACGAGCCATACTTTAAGTGGCCAAGTAAGATGGCGGGGGACCCCGCGAAGCGCAATCAGAGCCTTTATTGCCAATACCATGAGGACCATGGACATGTGATGGAGGACTGCAGGCACCTCTGGAACCACCTGGAACAACTAGTCCGAGAAGGAAAGCTGAGGCACCTCCTACATCATTCCAGTGGTCATTAAGGCCAAACTCATCAGGAGCCTCGAAGAGATGCCGTGGTGAGGCCACCTGGAGGAACGATCAATGCGATCTTAGCTGCGCCAGGGAGAACAGGCACTCGCCCTTCGCAGATATTGTCTATGGCCCAGATGCTTGCCGAGGAGACCTAACCAGAGCTGAAGAGGGCTAGAAGGAACTTCTACCTGACCCTCAGTTTTTCAGAAGAAGACAAGGTTGGGACTATCTAACCCCTCAATGACGCGCTGGTGATCATCCTCAGAATCGGGGACTATGATGTGAAAAGGGTGATGGTGGATGATGGCAGCGGGGCCAAGATTATGTACCTTGACCTCTATAAGGGGTTGGGGTTGAAACCAGAAGATTTGACATCCTATAGCTCCCCTCTAATGAGCTTCGATGGGAAGCTAGTTACCCCAAAGGGAATGATTAAGCTACCCATCCAGACTGGCCCAGAGATAGTGGAGGTGAACTTTATAGTGGTGGATACCTATTCCTCGTACATAGCCATTGTTGGCCGGCCATGGCTCCACACCTTGGGGGCTGTGTCCTCCTTTTTACACCAGAAGGTGAAGTTCCCATCGGGGGACCAAGTTCTTGAAGTCCGCGGTTGCTAGTCCACAACAAGGCAATGAATGGTGGTGGCCATATCGCATCAGCTCGATGCAGGGCCCTTGGCCACTACTAAAAGGGCTTATAGCAATCAAAAAGCCTGGTGGCTCCTCCTGACACGGCTACTGAGGAGGCTAAATGTGAAGATCTTCAGAAGGTGGTCGTTGGAGATGATCCAGAGAAGTTCTTCCAGGTTGGGGCTCAGCTGCCTCCCCAAGAGAAGGAGGAGTCTCAAAACAAACATTGACGTATTTGCATGGGACGCCTGTGATGCCCCAAGGATTGATCCAGCCTTTATCTGTCACCATCTCAATGTCAACCCATCCGTCATTCCTAAGAAACAACCACCTCGGCGCCCGTTAAGGGAGCACGCTGATGCGATTAGAGAAGAGGTGAAGAAGCTTAAGCGTGCAGGGGCCATCAAGGAGGTCTTTTATCCTGAGTGGTTGGCCAACACCGTGGTGGTCAAGAAGAAAAGCGGAAAATGGAGAGTTTGTGTAGACTTCACGGACCTAAATAAGGCATGCCCAAAAGACCCGTTCCCTATGCCTCGGATAGACCAGCTGGTGGATACCATCGCGGGACATCCTCGGATGAGTTTCTTAGATGCCTTTCAGGGCTATCATCAAATACCACTAGCCCTGGATGATCAGAAGAAGACAGCCTTCGTGACACTTATTGGGAATTACCACTATAAGGTGATGCCCTTTGGCCTAAAGAACGCTGGATCCATCTATCAGAGGATGATGACGAGAATGTTTGAGCCGCTGCTGCGCAGGAACATTGAAATTTATGTTGATGATATGGTGGTAAAGAGTAAAGTGGTGTTCAAGCACCTAGGAGACCTCGGCTGTATCTTTGACATCCTAAGGAAGCATAAGTTGTGCCTGAATGCTTCCAAATGCTTGTTCGGCGTAGGGTCAGGCAACTTTTTAGGCTACATCATCACCTATAGGGGAATTGAGGTTGATCCTGATTAGATTAAAACTATCAATAACTTGAAGCCTCCGCAAAATCTTAAGGAGATCCAAAAACTCACTGGAATGATCATGGCCCTGAACCGGTTCATTTCCAGGTCGGCTGATAGGTGCAGGCCTTTCTACCTCCTGATCAACAAGTGGAAGGGATTCGAGTGGTCCGAGGATTGTGGCGTGGCCTTCCAGTAGCTCAAGGAATACCTATCCGGGCCACCAATTATGTCTAACCCCGAAGCTGACGAAGTACTGTACGCCTATTTCGCCGTAGCCCCTCATGCAGTGAGCTTGGTGCTGATACGGGATGACAGTGGCATTCAAAAGCCAGTCTATTATGTGAGCAAGTCGCTGCATGAAGCTGAGATCAAGTACTTGCCCTTGGAGAAAGCCCTACTGGCTGTAGTCCATGCTATGCGAAAGCTTCCCCACTATTTCCAGGCCCACACGGTAGTCGTCCTAACTCAACTGCCTTTGAGATCTGTACTTCGGTCTGCTGATTACACT
Organism: Quercus glauca; assembly: GCA_023736055.1. Lineage (NCBI taxonomy): Eukaryota > Viridiplantae > Streptophyta > Magnoliopsida > Fagales > Fagaceae > Quercus > Quercus glauca. The sequence goes on from CM043315.1 coordinate 26,186,717, forward strand.
GGAAGGGTCGCCAAGTGGAACACGATTCTGGGGACTTTTGACATCAAGTACATGCCTCAGACCTCTATAAAGGGCCAGGTCCTGACTGACTTGGTGGCTGAATTTGCCGAACTACTAGTAGAAGCAGTGGTCGAAAAGGGAGACATAGATGAAAAATCAGTTAGGGCAATCTCTGTTCCAGGGCCCCCACGCTGGAAAGTGTACGTTGATGGAGCCGCGAATCAAAGGGGGTCTGGTGTGGGGCTAGTCCTAGTGTCCCCAGAGAAATCTGTTGTGGAGAAGCCCTTGAGACTCGGGTTTCCTGCCATAAATAATGAAACCGAGTATGAAGCCTTACTGCAAGGTATGGTCATGGTGCAAAAAATGGGCAGAAAAGCAGTGGATATGTTCTCAAATTCGAGGTTGGTGGTGGGCCAGGTAAACAGAAAATTGGAAGCCAGAGACGCGAGGATGCAAGAGTACTTAAGCCAGGTCAAATGCCTGCAGTCAGACTTTGACCTTTTCAGCTTGTCACATGTCTCCAAAAGTGGAAACACCCATGTAAATTCATTGGCCACACTTGCTACATCCACGGTAGGGGATCTGCCTCGGGTTATCCTTGTTGAGCACCTGAAGAGGGCGAGTGAGGTGGCAAAAGGCATGACTCACGTCCACCAGGCTAGAGTGAGCCCTAGCTGGATGGACCCTATAGTAAGATTCTTCAAAGATGATATCCTACCTGAGGAGAAGTCGGAGGTTGATAAAATACGGAGGAACGCTCCTCGGTTTTGGTTGTCCGAGGACCACAAACTATACAAGCGCTCCTACTCTGGACCATACTTACTGTGTATCCACCCTGAGGTGTCAGAACTACTGCTTGAGGAGTTGCATGAAGGGATCTGCGGGAGTCATACAGGAGGAAGGTCCCTGTCGCACCGAGCCATCACCCAGGGATATTGGTGGTCGAGGATGCAGAAGGAAGCCCTGGAGTATGTTAAGAAGTGTGACCAATGCCAAAAGTTTGCCCTAAATATTCATCAGCCAGGAGGCATCCTCAACCTTTTGTCCAGCCCATGGCTGTTTGCCCAGTGAGGTCTGGACATTGTAGGTCCTTTCCCCAAAGCACCAGGAAATAAAAGATATCTGTTGGTTGGCACAGATTATTTCACAAAGTAGGTCGAAGCTAAACCACTGGCTAACATTAGAGACGTAGATGCTAAGAAGTTCATCTGGAGGAACATTGTCACCCGATTTGGGGTTCCACATACCCTCATTTCAAATAATGGGCTCCAATTTGACAGCAAAGCCTTCAGAAGATACTGTTGTGAACTGGAAATCACAAACCGGTACTCAACTCCAGCTTATCCCTAGGGAAATGGGCAAGCCGAGGCTGTCAATAAGGTCATAGTCAATGGGCTTAAGAAGAGGCTGGATGACGCCAAGGGAAGATGGGTAGAAGAGCTGTCATATGTACTATGGACGTATCGAACCACGCCACGGCGGTCAACAGGAGAAACACCTTTTGCCATGACCTATAGGGCTGAGGCTGTTATCCTTCTCAAAGTGAACTTCCCAACGCTGAAGACGAGCTCCTTCTCCCCGAGCACTAATGACGGGCTACTAGAGAAGAGCCTAGATCTGATTGATGGGCGAAGGGAAAAGGTAATGATCCAGCTGGCCTACTACCACCAGAAGCTCAAATAGGGGTATGATGCCAACGTGAAGCTAAGACTATTGGCACCAAAGGACTTAGTGTTGAGGAAGGTGGTGTGTGCCGCCAAGAATCCATCCTATGGGAAGCTAGGGCCCAATTGGGAGGGACCATATTGAATTACCTCAGTGGTAGGGGTGGGTGCATATTACCTAGAAGACTTAAATGAAAAACCTGTACCTCGTCAATGGAATGTAAATAACCAGCGAAGGTATTATTATTAATAAAAGCATTTCTGTTAATCCAGACTTTAAGTCTATTATGATTGTATGTTTCGTGCCCTTACAATCATCTAAGTCCTATCTCATTCTGTGGTAATGCTTTCGGGGCTGAGCCTTTTAAGGCACCTGGGAAAGGGCCTAGACAGAACCAAGGTATTGCATGGTCCTCAGACTCAAACCTGTGGGGAAACTAGGTACTTCAAGAAAAACTAAGTCCTAGACAGAACCAAGGTATTGCATGGTCCTTGAACTCAAACCTGTGGGGAAACTAGGTACTTCAAGAAAAACTAAGTCCTAGACAGAACCAAGGTATTGCATGGTCCTCAGATTCAAACCTGTGGGGAAACTAGATACTTAAAAAATACTAAGTACTAGATAGAACCAAGGTATTGCATGGTCCTCAGACTCAAACCTGTGGGGAAACTAGGTACTTCAAGAAAAACTAAGTTTTAGATAGAACCAAGGTATTGCATGGTCCTCGGACTCGAACTTGTGGGCAAACTAGGTACTTCAAGAAAAACTATGTCCTAGATAGAATCAAGGTATTGCATGGTCCTCGAACCAAGGTATTGCATGGTCCTCGAACTCAAACCTATGGGGAAACTAGGTACTTCAAGAAAAACTAAGTCCTAGATAGAACTAAGGTATCGCATGGTCCTCGGACTCGAACCTGTGGAGAAACTAGGTACTTCAAGAAAAACTAAGTCCTAGGCAAAACCAAGGTATCGCATGGTCCTTGGACTCGAACCTGTGGGGAACTAGGTACTTCAAAAATACTAAGTGCTAGACAGAACCAAGGTATTGTATGGTCCTCGGACTCAAACCTGTGGGAAAACTAGGTACTTCAAAAATACTAAGTACTAGACAGAACCAAGGTATTGCATGGTCCTCGGACTCAAACTTGTGGGGAAACTAGGTATTTCAAGAAAAATACTAAGTACTAGACAGAACCAAGACCTTGCATGGTCCTTGGACTCAAGCCTATGGGGAAACTAGATACTTCAAGAAAAATACTAAGAGTTAGACAGAACCAAGGCTTTGCATGGTCGTCGGACTCAAGCCTATGGGAAAACTAACTATTTCAAGAAGAGCCTAACTGTGGGATAGAATCAGAACCATGCCTGGTCCTTGGGTCATCTGCTTTGACGATGATGATCTCTCCTGTAACGTAATCTAAGGAATTAAGCCCATGAGCATTACTTAAGGCGTTATAGGATGCCATGGACTTAGTCCTAGTCGAACCCATGCCTAGGGGGTTCCCTCTTTCCATAACCTTGAATGTTTATTAAAAGGCTGAAGGATTTAGTTACTTTGGCCTATCTCGGCTCTAATTCAAAAGCAAAAGAGGAGTAGATTTCTATTGACATAAACATGCTTACTTTATCATAATTATAGCTGTAATAGGCAGAGGCACAATTAGAGTTACGATTGGGCAAGCGAAGAGGATAAACAGCGCAAGTAAGGGAAAATAAAACGTGTACAACATTAGATCCACAAATGTTACACAACAGGGGTCACATTACAATACTTAAAAAACACATATGGCGAAATGCCATTACATTGTTTAAAAAAAAAAAAAAAAAAAAAAGAGAAGGCAAAAGTACCAAGGAGCCTACTTCTTCAGCTTAAGCCTTCTTCGGCTGGTCTTTGGCCACCTCAGGGTCCTCAGGGCTCTGGCTCAAGGAAATGATTTGCAGAGGCAATGCGGAGAGAACTGTCCCGTCGGCGGGAGAGGCCTGGGCATCAGACGAGGGGTTGGCAGCCTCCTGGAGTGCTTCCTCGTTAGGACCTTCTGCTATTTCAGTTACCCCTGGAGGATTAGCTTCCTTGGCAAGATTCTCGGAAGTGGTAGTAGTCGCCTCAGTGGCTACCACGGCCTCTTCATTTAAGGCAGCTCCCACTTCCTCGAAAACCACCTCAGCCTTGGAGCTAGATGGGGCAGCCTCACGTATGGCCGGTGGGTAATACATGTTCTCCACCTTCCACAGGTCAGATGAGGCCTCAACGCCAGCTTGCTTGAGGGCCTCATTCCAAACTTGGGAACAGTAGAGTCGGCATACACCAGGCACTTGGGCCTTGAGGGCGACCTTTGTGTCGGCCACACCAGACTCATAGGCTGCCTTCTCGGCCTCCTCCTTAGAAGCCAGGGCCTCAGCTCTGCCAAAATCTGCCTCGTCCTTGGCCCTTAGAGCTTCATCCCTGGCGAATTCCACAATGCCCTTAGCTCTTTCTGCCTCAGTCGCCTTCCCCTTCAGATCGGTAATATGCTCTTTTGCGATCCTCAGTTGGTCCTCCACCTCGAGCAGGCGCTTCGTCTGGTCCTGGGCCTGCCTTTGGGCGCCTTCCAAGCCTGACATGGCGCTATCCTTTTCCCTGGTCATCTCCTTAAGAGCCTTCTTGGCTTTTTTGAGGTCGGCCTCGGAGGTCTTAAGGGTCCGAGAGGCTTCCAGGCGCTTGTCACGCTCACTATCCAAGGCCTTGCTCTGCTTGTTGGCCTCCTCCTCCAGCCTAAAAGTGGCCTGTACAGCCTACCAATTGAAACCAGCACGTAATTAGTTTGAAACCCAAGGAAAATTCATGGGGTCAAGTGCCAGAAGTCTTACCATGCTTAAGTACCTCTTAAGGTCGAGGAAGACATCTTTACTCCTCAGGCCCCCCAATTCGGCCATGTTCGCAGGTAGCAGCAGGGACCTCTTTAATGCGTCAGCCACGTACGTGCCTTCGCCTCCTTGAAAGTCCCTGAGAGAGGCACTGTCCTTCAAAGGCTCCCCATGGAGCATTAAGGTAGGAAGCCAGGCCTGAACCTCAGACTGGACAGAGACCTGCGTATCATGGCTCTGGGGCCCTATCTTCAATTGTTTTTGAGGCCACTGTGTGTCGTCCTCCCCTTGGGGCGAATGAGGCTTGTCACCCTCCATAGTCCTTTTGCTTTTGTCCTTCTCCTGCTTAGGACCAGTGGGCTCCAGCCTAGGTGGCAAGCTCGGTTGAAGTGGAGGAAGTGGAAGCCTAGGCTGGGTAGAAGTTGACCTGGATTGGGTAGGCTGAGACCTGGGAGGAGGGGGAGGAAACTTGGGTTGAGACTTCCCGGCTGCCCCTTAATCAAATCAAGCAAATTGCTTTGGGATTTTCGCTTGTATCCCATTTCTGACCAAAGAGAAGTCTCCGTGGACAAGAGGTCTGCCTCGGTTAGGTTGGGATCACCCAAGTCTCCAGAGGGATCCTCGGACAGGTGGACTTGTTCAAACACGCCAAATTCGTCCTCGGTCGGACCCAAACCAGCAGCTCCTTCTTCTGTTTCTCTATCCTCTCTCCCAACCTTCGCGGCCTGGTGGGTGGCAGAAGAGCTCACCAATGGGGTACCCTCTGGAGTGGAAGATTCCTCCGGAATCGAGAAACCGTCCTCGGACACAGTAATCCTCCAAAGCCAAGAATCCTTCGCCCTGATCACGAACTTTGGCGCCCTGAACGACTTCTGAATGGGGTCGTATCCCAAGATCTTGTGAGCAGCCCTAACTTGGTTGTCGGCCTTGTTTACAAAGATCTCTGCCGTCAATGTAGTCTCCAAATCCGCCTTATTTACTAATTGGAAGTGCCGCTGAAAGGCGTGCGGATCTGCAAAACAGAGGGCACGTGTGTGTCAACCATCAAGCACTGCAAACTTTAATAGCACAAAATATTTGACCCCCTCCTATTCTAAGGCACCCCACCTGGTGTCCCCTTCTCTGTCGGACAGTGGAGGCCGTCGTGCCACTCTCTAGACACAATAAGGAAGTCCTTATCTAGACCCTTGTTGGATGAAGGGAGGGGATTATCCCTCGTCTTCATGTAATAAGACTTACTCTTTAGGTGCTGGAGGTTGTAACACCAATTCACGTCATGATGGGTCAATCTCAGCCCCATTTTCTCGTTTAAGGCATCTACATAGCCCAGAACCTTAAACATATTAACGCCACATTGGGTGGGGGCTAGCTGGAAATGCCTAAGGTAACTCGTCATCACCTGACCCATGGGGATCCACATACCACCCTCTAAGAAGGCGATTATGGGAATCACCACCTCTCCCTCTCGCCTCCTAAGTCTCCACTCTCCCTCTTTACAGTACCTTAGACCTACGGTACTGGGTATCCTATAATCAGCAACGAATTTCTCCATCGCCTCCTCAGACTCAACCAATTTCTTGAACCTACCCATCCCTAGAGACAACTAAGAGACACGGAGAAAGAAGTTTAGAAGAGGGGAGAGCGCAACTTAGAGAGGAGAAGAAGAAGACTTACAGAAATGAGAAAAAGCTCCTCGGATAGGCTTTTTGTGCTGAAGGGAGTCGTGAGTTTGGTTGGAGATTTGACCGAATTCAGGGTATGTGCGCAAGAGCTCTTGAATGCAAAAGCAAAGAGGCGAACCGGTTCAAATGGGTATTTATACCCCCAATTAAAAATAACCGTGTGAATTTTTCCGCCCATAAAGTCAGGAAAATTACCACCGTTCGATCATCATCACGTCGTTGAACGTGGGGAGCACGCTGCTACCAAAATTTAATGAAAGTGCGCACCACATACCGAAGCGTCAGGAACGTGCGTAGGCAGGTGAAAAGACTTTGGTACTGATGAAGGACAAGACTTGACAAGCCATGATGAGGGCCCGAGAACATCAAAATCCTCCTCTCCGTCCGAGAAGCCTGACAGCAGGGTTTTGAGGGGCTATTGTGGGGCCTAAGAGTTGGCATCCCCAGCCCACTTCATATCGGGCCCATGGCCTACGCCGAGGAGGAAGAAATGTCCGAGAACGAATCAATGAAACTTCAATTACCAAGAAGCAATGCCGAGGACAATCTTGTCCTCGGCCAGTCGAGATCATGGAAAAGAAGAGCAAGGCACCATCAGAGGTAGCCCTTCAAGGTGTCTCCTAGGAAAAGACAAGTACAACGGGTTAGCTATGGAAGCATGGTGGAGGAGCGATTCCAGGAGGAACTGTCACCTCCACATTAAATGCTTACAACTAACGTTCTGGCCGCATTAATGGAGAAGTGACCCCTGAACAGTGCTACCATAGTTGCTGCAACTTACAAAAAGAATGGGAAGGTGGCTGATGGGATAAGCACTCAAGTGATGACCCCCATGACCAACAAATGGAGGGTCAAGATTAACCAGGGGGGAATATATAATGTAAGAAGTCCTCTAGAAAGGGGGACGAGATTTTTAGGGGAGGAAATGTGGTAACACTTGTATGAACTCTGTAACCAAACACTGAAGAAGCAATAAGAGCTTCCTGCCCCCAAGAGGAGGGCCGAGGAACCATATCTTACTCTTTAACTTGTGTTCTTGTCATCCAACCCATTCATGACTGTGTTTAGTTGTTGCAATCCTTATTAGGGCCTAGTTCTTGAACCCATACTCTACAAATTCATTGTATCGGACTAACCGGGCTTGAGTTCATTCACCCCATAGAGGTAGTGGTCAAATCCGACCCCTACAGTAAGTGTCACTAATCATATTCTTACCATTTTAGTTTATTAATTTTTTTAATAAAATTTGTATTAGCTTTAACTTTAGTTAAAGTTATTGAAAATTTTAAAACAAATAGCTTTTAAACTGATATGACAATAAATATAATTGATATTAAAATATTAAAATTATTACAAATTTTAACAAAAAAAACTCACAAATTAATGTGTCAATGTATATGATTGGTGTCATTTTGAGATGATAATAAATATAAGAGTGAATTACTTTTTATGATTAATAAGACATCAAAGATTTCTATATATAAAAAGCATGAAGGCTTAAAGCTATCGTAGTAGCTACAATGTTTTTGGTTTATTTAATTCACACTGTTCACTCACCACTGGTCCTTTTTTTTTCTTTGTAATAGCGCATGTTGAACTTTTGTTTTAATTTTAATTTTTTATTTATTTTAGACATATGAGTTGTTAGTTACTTGGTTTATATATTATAAGTTAATAACACAACAAATATAACACAACAAATTGTTACTATATTTTCACAATTATTGAAGTGTTAATTCCTTATAGGTCAAAATAAAATATCATACTAGAATCAACCGCAACTAAAAATAAAGATATTGTGAAAAAAGAAGTGATTCATTCACAACATTTTTCACAACACTTTTATAATAAATCATAGGTGGTAAAATGTTATTGGTTCTAATTTAAACTTACCAATGTAATTACTTTTTTGCCCACCAATAACAACCCGTAACAACCTTGCTATTTATGATTTGTTGTAAAAATGTTGTGGACATAACATTTCTCTTGTGAAAATGTTAAGATATCTTGTTGTCGCCATAATATCTTCACAACTACTGAATTTTCAATTCTTTACCAGTCAAAATTTATTATTTCACATACAGTTTTCTTGGGTTCAGTTTTTGTATTTTTTTATTGTATTTTTATCTTTTCGCACCATTTTAAGTAAAAACACATAGTTTTACACTAAAAATAAATAAAATTAGGATAAAAACATTTTTCATCCTTTATGTTTAGGGTAGTTCACAATTCTTGATTAAAATTTAAAATCAAGCAATTATCCCTTTAATATTTTGGAAAAGAGCAAATATTCATATTGTTATTCTTTCAATTAAATTCTAACGAAAGCTTATGATTCTTAAAATATTCCATTGTGTAATGTCTAAAATACTCCCACCAAATTTTAACATCCCAAAAATTTTCTTAATGTGTTTTGAGTTTTAGATAGTAGTAATGCTTAGAAAGTTGAAATGGTGATATAAGATGTTTTTTTATTGCCAAGAGAATATTGATTTTATAGGTTTAAATCCTTAAAAGTTATAATTTATCTAATGGAAAATTTGATGACACATGTTTTTTTTTTTTTTTTCCTTTTCTTGCCTAAAATGGTTGTTCATTTAAAAACTAATTATGCTAAATATTGCACCTAGACTCATGTAGAATGATAAAGAAGAAAGTATATATGACAAAATTTTCATTGTGTACGGTTGAGGGTATTTGATAAAGAGCTCCAATTGTAGCATATGACATCATTCATTACAAAAATTTAAATATTGTGACAATGTCTTAGCAAAACTTAGTTGTTTACTGTTGGAAGATGATGATATTTGTTATTATTCTTAGAAGTTTTTAGTAAGTGAATATTGCCTTTAGCAAATAAGTACTAAGAAAATTATAGTAATATAGATATTCATATGTTATACAACTACCCTAACTTTGTGTATGATCAAAATTCTTTACTGTTGGAAGATGATGACATTTGTTATCATTCTAAGAAGCTTTTAGTGAGTGAATATTGCCTTTAGCAAATAAGTACTAAGAAAATTATAGTAAAATAGATATTCATATGTTAAATAACTACCCTAACTTTGTGTATGATCAAAATTCTTATAATAATAGGATTAACTTTATATAATATACATTTTTCATGTATATAGTTTCATACTTCTTTCAATATAAATTTTATATTAATTTTTTTATTTAAAAGGTAGCAGATGGGCGTGGGGCGTGCTGCCTAGTATATAATAAAATGTAAATAATGTAAATACCCTCACATCTTAGAGGAAACGTAAAGCAGACAAGTGATGCTAAGGGATAACCTCTTCCACGCAGTCCTGCTAAGTCCAAAGAGAGCCCCACACGTTTTTTACTTACGTGGAATAACTATTTTTCGCCAGACTCAGATATCAAGTGAAGAAGTGAAGAGCCTTTTCCTACCACTTTTCCCATTACCTAATACCTACCACTTCTACTCACAAGAATTGGGGGGAAAAAAATCTTTCCTTGAGAATCCCCAAAACCAATTCTGCTAAAATGGGGCATGAGTGAAAATTTTCCATTCATAGATTCGGCCTGTAGATTTATCATTTATCATTTATCGTAGATCAATATGCCAGGTACAAAAGTAAAAAATTAAACTTTTATACTTTTTTTCTTGTAGATAATGTTAGGGTCGTGTTTTATTTTTATTTTTATTTTTATTTATTTTTATTTTATTTTTAATGTTACTGTTTGGGCTGCATTCCTTAATAAAGCATAAGACCTCATCTTGCCTGGGCAAAGTGGAATTCAACCATGATTTTGTTCTCCCTCACCTCACCTCACCCTGCTTAAGAGGTCTTTTGGATCCCCACAAAAGTTATATCAAATTTATAATGATGTATCATAATAAGCTTATACCTCATTTAGGATAGATATAAAGCTTTTCAACTTAAGTCAAAATCCCCCTTGAGATGAGTAATTTGATATGAAATGACATACAATTAATCTTTTGATCTTTTAACCATTTACAATTGTAGGATCTTATCTTCTTGGGTTGAAGTTTATAAGCATAAGCCTAAGCCCACCTAAAAAGTACATTAACTAGAATTTAATTTTTAACAAATTTATTTTTCTATTGGTACAACAAAAAGTGCAGGTACAATGAAGAACCCTAACCTCAGTTAATACCTGTTATAAACTGCAAAAAAACACTTGCATCCCTTCTTCAGCAAGTCATAAGTGTCTTCCACTATCCCTTCTAATCTTCAAGGAAGCCTTCTCTTCTTTGTGTAGATATCCTCCAATATATGACTTGCAATCAAGAAGACTAGGTGTGAAAATCCTTTTGGCTTAGCTATCAAAATAAAATTTTTGATTGCCAAACATCTTAGTGGTCTTTTTTCTTGATGTGTTGCAGCTGAAGCAACCAGTAAACAATTCTTCATGTGATTTGGCTACAAAAGCTGTCACCACCCCTTACCCCGCTTTCTCCAACTTGGAAGAAGCTTGCCAAAACCCTTTAGCAGTGATCACCAACTGCCAACTATAAGGAGATGTGCACACTCTAACAGGCCTCTCTGGTCCTCGATCACGAGGTTGCAAAGTCTGAGTTGTTTTGAAAGCACTTGAGTACCTGCAAAACAGAGACTTAGATAGCATTTGGATAGATTACGTAGAACTTTCTTTCTTTTTTACAATTCATAAGTAGAAAGTGCTTAAGTAAATCACTCTTTAGATAGTGAAATAGAAATTAAAGTCAATAACTTTTTGCCTTCTAGGGTTATACCAGCTAGCAAGCTTCCCCAACTCCTCAATATTCACATATGTTTTGAGTATACATGGCCTCTCCTCAACTACTCCTTGATGGCTCTCTGAAATTTTTGAGAACATGCTGGGGCTTACAAAGTTGCAGACTTTTAATGTTGATCTCCACTTTTATCTCCAAATATCTTGATCTACCATTTGACTTTCATTCCTATAAACCAATCCCAAATCACAAATCTGAGATCCTACCTCTGTATGCAATTGCATCTGGATGCTCATGCAAAATGTCATTTTTAAACGAAATCTACTCAAAATTATCCTGTTCAATGTTCAATGACATATATGAATTATGTTATACAACCTATGTTACCCACTAGCGTTTTATTTACTTCATGAAGAAAGTGTTAACATCATTTCATCAAGGGAAAAAATATATGTTAAAAAAGAAAAGTGTGAGTGTGCACACACATCCATACTGCGAGGTACTCTTTAATGACAACCAGAGGAAACGAAACTGGAAAATCCTCTATCCTAGCAACATTACTAATGAGAAAGCATTGCACCTTGATATAAGTTTCCCAAAGATCATCATTGGCTGTCATTGTTTGGCAAATTTCATTACCAGCAAAGCCATTCTAAATTGGGAGATCCTTTATTTCCTTGTAATCTTTCATCAAGCTTAAATTTTGATCTTCTAGTACATCTTTGCCACCCAGAGCACCAAATCTTCTACTGCATGATGCAATCATCCAGGTCAAGCTTAAGCATTGCATGTAGGACCAATCTTATTCCTTCTTCACAATTACTCTAACTCAAGGTTAATATAATCCATGAGAATCACTACTAGCAAAGAACTGGTCATCCTCTTCACCTACAACTTCAAAATAACTCTCATTAAATGCAAGAAATTATTCTAAAGGGTACTAAAGAAAAATTGGAACAATTATTTTGTTTCATATTGTTTAACAACATCAATTTCAAACATTACTTGAAATGGGGAAGATTTCACAGTTTTTATATGACACTTTCAGGAAAATTAAATGCAGTAATTGCATTATTGTGAAATTAAAACTTACGACAACAATACTTAGTCAAGGTTTTTACATTAACTTATGCTAGTGCAGTTTTCACATGGCCTTCATCTATAATTATGCAAATGGTCATAACTTATGCTAGTGTAGTCCTCAATGTTTAGTGAGTGACTTTAGTAATATTTCCTTTCATCGGTGTTGTCATTTCAGTGTATCAAAAAACAAATTTTGAAATTTGGGAGAGTTCTATTTTGGCATGTTTATCCATAAGATCTTAATTTGAAACTTATGAGAGTTATTTGAAATTTTGCACCTTCAGAATAATCCTAAACATAGTAAATTTGGGGAAAATCTCACCAAATGCTGCAGCCTGTTATAAGCTTGTGACAAGAAAATCTCACCGACGCCATTACATGCAGCCAATATCTTGACCCACGTGGTTACACACTTATATCCACCATCAGAAGCTGGATTTTCAAAATTCAAGTAGAAATAAGCATAATTTTCAGTTCTACGATATCAGATTTTGGATAGCAACGAAAAAAAGAAAGAAAACAAAAGAGATAATGCAAACCGATATTATAGGGTGAGGAACAACACAATGAAAATAAGCCAATATATGTAGTCAATAATATTCTTAAATTATTTATGAAGATCTCAATGCTGAAACAAGAAACATACTGATCATCAAATTGGGGTCTTCATTGTTGAAATTTCCATTGCATAAATAAATTCTGCATCTTTGTAGAAATCCCTTCAACATATATAACAACAATTTGTGACAACTCGGAACAGATTAATTTCTATGAGACCAAGCATTAGGATGCACTTGGAGATAGCTATTCATTCATCAACACTTTTCTTTAATCTTTTATGTGTTATTGGGCCAGGGGATTAAAAGTGTTAATTTCTCCCATAATAAAAACAAGTTTGCAAAGCATGTCTTATCATTAGGTACTAGTTAGGTAATAATTGGCTTGGCTTACAATAAACTATAAATATATTACTCATTCTTGTGCAACGAAGACCAAGGTTGACTAAAAGGCCATTTTTCTTAAAAATATAGATTTTTCTTCAACTTAGTATATAGATTTTGGAGAAGTTAAAATGCCATTTTTCTTCAAAATACATTAAATTCTAGTGGGAAAAGAGTCATCTATGTTCGAATTGACTCACAATAAAAGGAGGGAGGGGGGGGGGGGGGGGGGGGGGTTGCTAATGACTCTTTCTGGTTTAAGCATACATTCTAGAATAAAAATGATAAAGAAATAAATAGATCTTCTGCATAACCAAATTTATCACTACCCACAGCAGCATTTCAATGCCAATGAGAAATGCAACATTTCTGCAAAATATGGCATGGTATAAAAACACACCTATATTTAGTTCTTGAATAGCATGATATCATCAGTATCCACCAAAGAAAGGGTCTAACAATGAGTTAAGGCAAACTTTTTTTTTTCCTTTCTTTTTTGATAAGTAGAATTAAGTAAAACATCTTAAGCAGAAACCTTATTCTTTTTCGTTTTTTAATCACAATGATCCTCAGTGTGTGACAATTGGTAACATTTTCTAGAAATTTTGCCAATGCCGCTGCCTTGTTCGTCCCCAGTGGTTCTCCAATTTTTAAAAATAATTAAGTCAAATTCCGGAAATAATTTTTTTTTGTTTTTCTACTATTTTGGAAGAAAGCAAAAAGGAAGGTAGATGGCCTGATAGTTAGAGTTCCTCTGCTCCACATACATTGACTGCAAGCTATTGACCATATTCAGAGAAATACCCAAATCATACCAAAAACAGAATTGTTGCACCTCAACGAAAGGTTAAGCAATCACAAAAAATTAGAATCAATGAGCAATGGACTGAATATTTCAATGCAATAATAGACACAAAAGATATGAATCAAAGATGGTACAATGGAAAACATTTTCAAAGTAATTATAGTACCTTGCAATGTTTTTGTTGAAATTTGATCAAGAGGGTCTCATTTTCTTTGACTGTGGATATGGACTAAAGTCAGAATCACCGTTTAAAGAGGAGGAACCCAAATCAAACCCATCATCAAGGGGAAGAGGCCGTCTCAGCCTCTTGGAAATTTGACAGCCTCCGGATTTTTGAGGAGGACAAATGCATTCTACATGGACCGCTACCCTTGTAATCACAGGAGCAATTCTTTCGGTAACTCGAGAGGTTTCACAGAAAATCTGAACATGATTCCGATCACCTAGATTCAAGTCCTCAAATAGTTTCTGCAATGAGCTCTGAGGTCTACAACAAAACACCAGAGGGCCACAAATTATATTTTCATACTCTCTGCTTTCGAACAGTCGTTTAGTACCATTGATAAGAATGACGACATGATAATCAAAATCACAACCATCATCCTCCATCATATCCTCAATTATTTCAATAGCAACACAGAGAGCAATTGTTGGAATTTCTGGACCAATCAAGAATGATATTGAATTTCCATTGCTTTGGTGGTTGAACCAATTTGGAATCTCATTCTCTCCCTCTACCACAGAGTGATACTCACTAAGGGGGATAACACTCGCTGGGGATATTGTAGTAGATGAGTGTGGTTGTGGAGCCATTAAAATATGGCTTGTCACACCTAAACATGGTGGTAGATTTGGTGGAAACCCTATCATTTCTCGAATCTGCATGCAATTAGCAAATTCAATAAATTACATTTTGGCAAATAAATCGAATAGCATTTGTGAGGTAAAAGAAACTGTGTTTTAATAACTATAAGAGTACCTGAACCAATATTTCGCTTGTTGGTGCAGATACATATCTTATACTTCGTGGAAGATTTGGAATTTCCTGAAGCTCAAAGCAATGTTTCATTTCGAGAGTTTCTAATCTCTTAAATCTGCTAATGCATTCTGGGAGAGTAACAATTTCGCTATCATAGATCCATAAACTTTCCAATGAGGGGGGACAACAATAATTCAAAATAAAATCCATTTCTGAATGATTTGAAAAATCATGAAGAGATAGACCCTTCAAGCTTGGAAAAAAATATCTGGAAAAGCGTCCATAGATGCCAACTGGAAAATGTCTATAAATCTCCTCGTCCTTCGGAAATATGAAATGGCCAGTAAGATTGAGATACTCAAGACGTTGTAAATTATAGATGCTACCTGGGAGATGTAGATGTACCGCCAAGTCTCCGAGCTCTAACTCAATAATCCCAGTGAGATTCCCAAATGACGGAGGCAACTCACTAATACCAGTCTCCTGCAAATATAACTTCTCTAAACTTTTCATTTCTTGCGAAATATTGGGGAACTTCTTAAGGCTTGCGCAGAAATTAAGATTAAAATATCTAAGAGACTTCATTGATAGACAACTTGGAAGAGTTTCAAGTTTACCGCAAAACGTAAGGTCCAACACTTCAAGCTTATCAAGACGCCCCAGGGAGTCATCAATCTCAACTAAATTTTTACAATAACAAAATTTCAATACCTTTATGTTTGGGATCATTGATAAGTCAGGTATTTTCCTAATGGATTCACACCAACTGAAGTTCACATATCTCATGGTTTTGAGTGCAAAATCCTGTAGAAAAAAAAAAAAAAAATCTAAAATTAAATTATACTTTTTTTTTAGAAGAAATTAAATTATACTTTAAACTTTAAAAAAGTATTTATCCCAAAAAAAGGGACCATACCAGATTGAAAGTTTTCTCTAATTGGTTTCCGGCCATGTCGAGTGCAACCAGATTTTTAGGAGAAAAATGGGATGGAAAAGAAGGGAACGGATAATTATGCCAATCAAGCATCCTTAATCCACTAGGAAGATATTCAAGGCCTCCACAGCAATGTACATTACGAATTGTAAGCAATCTAAGATTCTTCATCTTGCAAAATATTTGTGCCTTTAATTGCAACTCTATCGGCTCAGGAGAATACAACATTATGCTTTGAATTTTATCGGACCCCTAATTTAAAAAAGAAATAAATAAATCATTAAAAATATAATACTTACTAAATTATGGATCAAATATGTAATTTACCCTACAAAATTTTAGACAAAAATCATATTAAGATTATTCAATTTTCTTCCACATTAAACAAATAATAATAATAATAATAATAATAATAATAATAATAATAATATTAATAATAAAAATAAAAAATGCGGTTATATCTTTCATGTGAAAAAAAGGGAGAAGACGAATCAAAACAACTCATACCGTATTTTCAGTTAGTACTTTAAGAGCATCCTCACAATGCCATAGTCTACTACGTTCTCCTGGATTTTGTGGTGATTCTTGTCGAACAATTTCTCTACCGATTCTTTGTAGCAAATCATGCATTGACAATTTATTACAGTGATTAATAGTCACTAGACATTTATCCATCAGTCTTGAAATACCATCTATTGGTTCTAAATTGCAATCTTCTAGTATAGCCACAACCTTATCATAATTCATGCAATATCCCTTGAAGAAACATGCAATATCAAGGAAAATATTCTGTTCATTTTCATCTAATCCTTCATAACTTATTTTCAATATCTTTTGAATATCTCCCTTAGGAATTTTTTCATACTTTTTTAGAGCACTTTCCCATTCAAATTTAGGTCTTCGATACAAATCAGCACCCATTACTACAAGAGCTAGTGGAAGGCCTTTGGCATATTGTATAACTTTGTGCACAAGTTCCAAATAATCTCCATTGGGTTTGTTACTTCGGAAGGCATGCTTATTAAAGAGTTCAATGGCTTCATATTCATTCAATGCCTTAACCTCGTATTCATAGGTTGAAATATCATTTCTGAGAGTTAGAAGCAAACGCTTATTTCTTGTTGTCATAATGATTCTACTTCCAGCAGCAAATTGATCACATTTTCCAATCAATTTTTCTATTTGGTCCAAATTATCCATGTCGTCAAGAATGATAAGAAGCCTCTTTCGGCGAAGACATTCATTTATCATGGTGATTCCACTATATACACTACACACTTCAAAATTCTTACCCCCTAAGATCTCATAAAGAAGTATCTTTTGTAGACAAATTATGCCTTCATTTGTCTCTGACCTCTCCCTAACATTCTCTAGAAAAACTTTTGCTTCGAAATGATGTGAAATTTCGTTATAAAGAGCTTTTGCGATTGTAGTTTTGCCTACTCCACCAAGGCCACAGATTGCTACCATGTGAATATCTTCATTTGATTCAATATCTAAATGTGTTATTAAAGCCTCTACACGAGACTTTATTCCAACCGGATATTCAGCAACCGGTAATGTCATTTGATTTAGTTTAGATTTTGAGATCTTTCTAACAACTTCTTGAATAAGTTCACATTCGTTGGTCCTGCCATTCACAGAGCAATTAAGACGTTTAAACAGTAATAGTTTTAAAAAAGAAATAATAACGTAAATTAAATGCATGGTGTTTAATTTACACATCACAACTGAAGTATTGCTAAGTAAAGTAAGTAGCATGTAATTAACTCATGAATTGAAGAAATATTATTTTGTTGTCATTTATTATGGGGTAGCAAATTAGCTTTTATTGAGGATATAATCTTATTGGGACCCCACTCTTCATAAAGAAGCATTAATTTTTGGCTAAAATGAAAAATTCAGCCTTTAAAGTTTTCCTAAAATTTATTTTAGTCAATTCAGTCATTTAAGTTTTAAAATTGTTTATCATTGCGCACCTTGGAGCGGTGGTCACTCCACAAGTATAAATTCTTGTAGAGTGTAGAGAGTAAGAGGCAGGATTCAAGTCTCTAGGATGAGAGTTTCACACACATATATGCTTAGATTAAATTAGAGTAGAGATTCTATCTGGAATCAAAATTCATTTCAGTCAATTCAGTTATGTTTAAAATAGTTCAATTCAGGTCTTTCACCAACTTCTGTTAATGCCCTACCATTATGTGCAATTTTTATTTTTATTTTCAGTTTTTTAAATTAAAAAATGCAGAAAACCAAACAACAAATTTTTAAAAATTAAATAAACTAAGAAATTGCATAAACACAATACATGAATTCAACAAACCCCAGTACATGACCAACAAATTTTTTTACATTGATCACAACCAAAAATGGCATCCAAAAACAAAATTTCAATATACAGATTCAGAAAGATCACAACAAACACGAACAAAAGGATCCAACATCAGCTGTCACTACCACATACGATTTACAAATTCGCTACCCATAAACAATGTTATAAGATTATATATTCAACAAGGAAACGGCGTTTCTGGGTTTTTCGATTTTGCCAATTTGGGGTTATTTGCTTTTTTTACAAAGAAAATCAGAATAAGAACAATTTGACAAAAAATCAAACTTGTAAACCTAAATCAGATCAGGGAGAGAGAGAATTCAAGGAGACCCAGATTAGATAGTCGAATCCATGAATTCAACAAACCCCAGTACATGACCAACAAATTTTTTTACATTGATCACAACCAAAAATGGCATCCAAAAACAAAATTTCAATATACAGATTCAGAAAGATCACAACAAACACGAACAAAAGGATCCAACATCAGCTGTCACTACCACATACGATTTACAAATTCGCTACCCATAAACAATGTTATAAGATTATATATTCAACAAGGAAACGGCGTTTCTGGGTTTTTCGATTTTGCCAATTTGGGGTTATTTGCTTTTTTTACAAAGAAAATCAGAATAAGAACAATTTGACTAAAAATCAAACTTGTAAACCTAAATCAGATCAGGGAGAGAGAGAATTCAAGGAGACCCAGATTAGATAGTCGAATCCATCGTTAACCTATAGCTAACTAGCTTAGTTATGACAAGATTAAAGTTTAATGGTCATCCCAAAACCATTAAAAATTAAAAATTTTTAGGGTTTGTTTAGTTGGGAGGATACAAAATGAGGACAGACAAACAAATGGAAGGATAGAAGAATTGTTAGTTTTCTCTCATAGTATTTAGTTGAAGGGGGGAAAAGTAACAACTAACAAGAACTACTTTTCTCTCAAACCAAACAGACTTTAAAAGAACAATTAATAAGAATAGTCACTAAATAAATACCTGTTATTGCAGTGCCAACCAGAAATTCTGCCTGCCTTAGTTAGAGATTCCCTCCACCTTTGTACCTTTTGATTATCTCTAAAATTTTCTTCATGCCTAGTTAGTGCTTCCCCAAACTTTCCTTGTTGCTTACGAACTTCTGATGGATCTACTTTGTAAAAAATTGGTAACACCAACCGATTATTTTTCCGACACTCAATTATCTTAGCAAGTTCATCCAAACACCATGTGGAGTATGCATAGTTTTCAGAAAATACAATAATTGAGAATGTTGAGTTCTCAATGGTTTTGAGAAGCTCAGCAGAAATTTCTTCTCCCCTTTCAAGATCATCATCGATGAAGGTATGAATATGCTGGTGACACAAAGCGTGATACAAATGGCTTATAAAACCAAAGCGGGTATCTTCGCCTTTAAAACTCAAAAAGACATCAAACTTATCAAAGTTCTTTGGTTGGTGGGAAAACGAGAAAGAGGAAGATGAGGCTCCTTTGGTGGTCACAAGTGCCATCAAGATTTATGAGCAAACGGATGAGAAGATTTGAAACTAAAAGGAGGAAAAGAGGAGCTGTGAAAGGGATTGTCAATATAACTGAGGAAAGTGAACGTCAAATAAGGAAAAGGGTGAGTGAATGCATTCAAAAGGGGACTATAATGTAGACTTGCTTTTCAACCATCTTGTTAATAAACTTTCAATTTTCTAGTGCCAATTAATGCTTTTTACATTGCAATATCATGGAAGTTTCTGAGTGAAAGCCAAAATAACTTTTTGAACTTTCTTAGAACCATTCCAGTCATTGCAGTCAAACATTTCACAGTTCACACTACAAAATCTTAGAAGCTTTGCGGGAAACCACAAAAATATCTCCGAGTTTGGGCTTTTTCCCAGAAGAACTCCTCACGCGTAAACTGGGCCCTTGGGAAAAAAATATGTTATTTTTAAAGGTAGACAATAAACTCCACCCACGCGAAGAATAGAGTAATGTTAGGAGTGAACGATGAACCCACCTATACGAAGATCATATTATTGTTGGAGATATTACAATTTTTTTTACAAAGATATTACAATTTTTATTAGATAACTCTAACAAACTAACATTATTACCAATAAAAAGAAAAAGTAATTCAATCTTCATTTATTATCCTGTTTATAAGTTTATAAATGTCATTTGTCATATTCTTGCCACATTAGTTTATTTATATTTTTTAGTAAAATTTGTAGTAATTTTAACTTTAGCTAAAATTATTAAAATTTTTAGAACAAATATCTTACAAACTGATGTAGTAATGAATGTGATTAGTGCTAAAATAATAAAATTATTACAAATTTTATAATAAAAAACTCACAAAGTAATGTGCCATTGCATATAATTGGTGTCATTTTGACATAATAATAAATATAAGAGTGAATTACTTTTCATGATTGATGATACATTAATTTATAAAAATTTATAAATAAAATGTATAAATAATATCCCTCACATCTTAGAGAAAACTAGAGTAGACCAATGATACTAAGGATTAAGGATATCTTCTTCCACGCAGTCATACTTAGTCCAAAGAGAGCCCCACACGTTTTTTACTTTTGTGGAACACTAGCTATCTTTAGTCTTTCGCCATCGACTCATTTATCACGTGTCGAACCTTTACCTACCATTTTCACATTACCTACCACTTTCTTGTGGGGGGGGGGGGGGGGGGGGAATCCTAGATGCCAATTCTACTAAAATGGGGAATGGTGAAAATTTTCCATTAATAGATTTGGTCCCTATAGATTTACTGTATGTTAATATTGTGAACACCCTCGGGTGGAAGGGAATAAGAGTGCTCAGAACTATATCTGATTGGACTCTAAATTGGCCTTGGGTCTTAGAGTTCAAGCATTATTGGGGAGCGAGGGCTCGAGTCGTAAGGGATGCTAAATGTGGTGTCTACAAATGCCTTTCTTTTGATTCATGAGCTTCACTAATGGAATTACAAAAATAAGAGACAAAACATTTTGTTTCGACGTACGGCTCGGGCCCAACTCACACACACATGGGGTGTGGTGCAACTCCAAAGAGCTGCGTGGGATTCATATGTCCGAAGTCCCACCTTTGTTGCTTGGGAAACGAGCAACAACAAGTTCACTATCCTAGAACCTGTTTTACCACTTTCAAGCAAATGGCAAGTGACTCACTATCCTATAATCACTTAAAAAGAAAAAAGAAAACAAACAAGGGTGCTCTTACGAGCTAACCCATCAAACAACAAAAGGATATAGTCTCTGTGGTGTCCATCCGGGGCTATTGCCTCAAACTTCTCTGGGTGACTTGTTCCTCTTGTCTTCTTCACTTCTTTCTCTACCTTTTTCTGGTGGGGCTCTTGCCTCAGGTTGGCCTTGGCCTCTTTCTCTATCACTATCTCTACCTTTTTCTACTGTGCCTACATGTTCAATTCCCAGAGGATATGTGCATGAGTAGGATCCACTAGGGATGGTGAAGAACTCGCTGAGGAGTAGATGTGCATGGGGAGGAATCTTCTGCCTCTCATGGCTTGTTTGGAGATGAGAATCTTGCTGAGGAGTAGTATGGATGGACTCGCTGAGGAGTAGTGTAGATGTGTGATCCACTCGAGAAGAATCTTCTGCTTCCCACATGGTTCACTAGGGATTTTGAGGGAAAATCTTCTGTTTCCTCACTGGAGATTTTTCTTTTGTGTATGAGACTCACTGGAGAAGAATCTTTTGCTTCCTTGCTGGAGATATTTTGGGGAAGAATCTTCTGCTTCCTCGTTGGGGATTTGTTTTAATGTGCTTGGATCCATCGGAGAAGAATCTTTTGCCTCCTCTATGGAGATGATACTCGATAGCCTGAACTATTGGGGAAGAGTCTTCTGCTTCCTTTATGGAGATGATGTTTGATAGGTTTAACTCATTTGAGGAAGAATCTTCTGCTTCCTTCACTGGGGATATTGCTTGAGATGCTTGAAATATTGAAGAAGAGTCTTCTGCTTCCTCTATGGAGATGATGTTTGATGGGTTTGATTCATTTGAGGAAGGGTCTTTTGCTTCCTTATTGAGGATGGTGTTCTTGAGATGCTTGAAATACTGAAGAAGAGTTGTCTGCTTCCTTACTGAGGATGATGTTTGATAAGCTTGATCTGCTGGGGAAGGTTCTTGATGTGCTTGAACCACTAGGGATGATTCTTGATGTGCTTGAACCACTAGGGATGATTCTTGATGTGCTTGATCCACTAGGGATGGTTCTCGATGTGCTTGGACGAGGGAAGAGTCTTCTGCTTCCTTTGCCACTTACTGGGGAGTCTTTTGATAATTTTGTGCCAAATTGGGGTAATCTTGAGATGTCCCTTATTTTTTGAAAGATATTTTTTTTTACTATTCATGACTAAACTACACTTAGTTTAGTGGTGAGGCCTAAACTAAACGTAGTTTAGCCATCAGGTGTGTTCCCCCCATTTCATTTTTCCCAACGGTTACCAACCGTTTCTTTTCTTCATCTTCATTGTCTTCATCTCCCTCACCTCTTCATATTCTTCATAACTCCCCCCTTTCTCTCTCGCTCTCTCTTTTCAAATTTCTCTTCTTGTTTCAGTCACTAACCCTTCTTTCTTCAAATTGCAACCCACTAGCCAAGAGCACGAGGAGTTGGTATGGTTGGCTAGGAATCTTAAGTTGGAGGTGACCAACTACTCGAGAGAGTTATATGGTCTTGGAGGAGTGGCCCATCCAAGTGGTGGTGATGATGATGATGATGGTGGTGGTGAGGAGGAGGACTCGGAGGCAACTCCTAGTTACTAACCAAGGAAGAGGCGGCACTGTTGATTACCAGCAATCACAGCATATATACAACAAACAACATAACTTTTTCTTTTCTTTTTTACTTTAATGTTTTTTTTTTATTCCCTTCAGTAGACATTTGGGTTTGGTTTGAGACAAATGATTGTATTTAAGAACATCTTTTACATTTATGCTTTTGATTGGAACTTAGCACTTAAATTACAAGATAATGATAAATTGTATGTTTCTACACAACTTTGCTTCTTTGATGCTTGCAATCTTGTGCTTG
The DNA here is from genome assembly GCA_023736055.1 of Quercus glauca. Classification (NCBI taxonomy): domain Eukaryota; kingdom Viridiplantae; phylum Streptophyta; class Magnoliopsida; order Fagales; family Fagaceae; genus Quercus; species Quercus glauca. Next base: position 26,209,758 of record CM043315.1, read on the forward strand.
GAATATGTTTTGAATGATTCTTTAGGTCACAGGAACCCTAGGAATGCTTGGGAGTAGAAAAACTCTACTTAAAACGGGGGAACATGGGCTTCTGCCAAGCGCCATGTGTATGTGGAGATGAGCCTACGTACGCAGCTTTGACTTTGCGTACACAGGGTTGACTCTACACATGTGGGCCACGACTCAAAAAAACCCTAGCCGACTTACTTAGGTATAAAAGTAGCCATTTGAGTCCAAAAACCTTATCCATGTATTTTTAAACCAGAGAACACTTTTTTGAGGTCTCCTAATGGCAGAAAACTCTCCTCTTGATGTCTCCACTTGGATTAGGAAGCTTGGTCCTGATTTTAAGAATTTCGTTGCTCCCTATGGCCTTTCTTGCATCTTCCCTTACCATCAAATTAGGGTGGATGAGCCTCTTCTTCATGCTGTTGCCAACTATTAGGTTACTTCTCAACATGTATTCCGCTTCAATGGAATTGAATTATGCCTCACTATCAAGGAATTTGCTACCATCATGGGTGAACCAGAGATTGATGATCTCATCTTTCCTTCCATGGGTGGAGATCTTCCTTCCTTGCTGTGAGTTGTGTTGGTATCTACGAAACCACAGCTAATAGGTGGTGTGTCTTTGGCAAACTCAACCTTAGGCTGGTCTTTGATTAATTTTCCGATTTGGGCCTTCCTGAGGGTGAGAGGCCATGATTGTACTACCTTTATGCCTTTTGCTTATGTGCCCTTGCAAGGTATTTCTAGGTCCAATAGTCATATTGTGTGGACCTTCGGATGTGCATGGTGGCTTATGAGCTAAAGAAAAGTAATCCAGTGGGCCTGATTTTGGTGAAAACTCTTAATGGTTTGGATGCCTTTCAAAGGAAGGAAGCAAGCTTCTTTGCAGGAATTCCTCTTCTTCTTCAGGTATAATCCTTAACTTTTGCCTAGGTTCTCAACCTAGCAGGATTCCTCTAATTTTGCATGGATTGCCTTTCGGTTTTCAACCCATCGAGGCAGCTTATATTGTCTTTCATTATTATTATTATTATTATTATTATTATTATTATTTCTTTTTTCTCACTCATGCTCTCCACCTTCTTTTTGTTTTTTGTTTTGTTTTTGTTTTTCCAGATATGGCTACAAGAGAGGCTTCAGTTGCTTCAACCTCTTACTGTGCCCCTTAGCACCCACCTTCCTAGGCATCTTAGAGACTGCCGGCTTCAGAATGTCATGGGTTTTGAAACGTACATGGAGTTTATGGGTCGCCTTAAGGAGACCAACATTCAGTGGGTTGTGGAATGGTGGCATATCTCAAGCATGGTCCATAGTTGCTGTAAGGATCATTGTGTGACTTTAGTTGGGCTTCAATGCTGTTCTTACTACTCCACTTGTCGTATCTCAAGGTAGTTTGGAGAGCATCAAGGAACCCTGGATGATGAGGGTGCCTTCCACACCGTGGTGTCACTAATAGGATCTTGGGCAGGATTAGTGAAGCTTGGTCACATTGTTGGGTGATGAAAGACATTGTTCCTCCTAAATACATCTACCCTACTGCAAGCTACAAGCAATAGTTGGAGGATGACATGAAGTGGATTCTGAGGGATGAGAAAGCTTACATGAAGACTAGCAAGAAAGCAAGGAGGACTGAGTGACCAACTTAAGGGGCCCCATAATTTACTTTTCTGCACTTTTATGATTCTCATGTTTCGTTTTTGAATTTAATAAAGGATTGGAATGTTCCAAATCACCTATGAAAACAAACTTTTTACCTTTTAATTTGAGCAATGAGAGAATTTCCCCCTTTTTTTTTTTTTTAATTATCTTTGCTTATTGTCATCTCATTTATTATTTCTTTTCTTTTTCATTTGCCATGTAATTTTTGTCCATGATATCCTTTGAGAAATTTTCGCCATGCCCATGGTCTTTTTCCCTAACTTTTTCCTAGACCGCCCTTTCAGGTTTTTAATCTAGTGGGGTTCTTTTGCCTTAATTTTTGCCTAGACCGCCCTTTCAGGTTTTCAACCTAGCAGGCTCTTTTTTTTTTTTTTTTTTTTTTTGGTTTCTTTTAAATGTGGTACTTCCAGAGTCTGTCCATGTTAATGGGGTAAACCATCTCTTCCCCATTTAAATATGCGATTCTTGTAGAACCTTTAGACACGATCTTCTTAATGATAAAAGGCCCAGACCATCTAGGCTTAATTTTTCCTCTTGGATCAAAAGTCTCATCTCAAAGCACCTTTAGGACCAAGTCCCCTTCTTTAAGGTTTCTTGGTTTCATTTTCTTGTTGAATGCTCTAATAGTTCTTTTTTGATACCTTTGCATGATATTGTGCCCTAGCTCTCTTCTCATCTATCAAATCTAATTGTTCATACCTCGCCTTAGCCCAATCCTCTTCTAGGACCTTGGTTTCTACCAATACCCTCAAAGACTGTATCTCTAACTCAATAGGAAGTACCGCCTCACTACCATAGACCAAGGAGTAAGGTGTTGCCCTAGTCGATGCACGAATAGAAGTCCTATAACCCCACAAGGCAAATGGAAGCTTCTCGGCCTAATCTTTATATGTCACTACCACCTTGGCTAGGATATTCTTCACATTCTTATTGGTTGCTTCTACGACCCCATTAGCTTGTGGTTGATATGGTGAAGACTTGTGATGCTCAATGTCGTATTCTTCCATAACCCTTTGGACCTCACCTTCAAAGTAGGAACCATTATCGGAGATGATCTCTTGGGGCACCCCAAACCAACATATGATGTTGTTTTCTAAGAACTGAGCCACATGCTTAGCCTTAAACACGGAATAAGAGGCTGCCTCCACCCACTTAGTGAAATAGTTGATTACCACTAAAATGTACTCATGCCCGTTTGAAGTCTTAGGTGCTATCCTTCCAATCACATCTATGACTCAAATCGAGAATGGCAATGGAGAAGTCATGCTATGTAATTCACTAGGTGGTACATGGTTCAAGTTGGCGTGTGTCTGACTATCATGGTAACTTTTCACATGGTCCATACAATCAGTCTCCATTGTATTCCAATAGTACCCTATCCTTAGGATTTTTTTGGCTAACATTCTTCCATTCATATGAGGGCCACAAATCCCTTGATACACTTCTTTCATTACCCTTTCGGCTTCTTCCCTCTTCAAACAATGAAGGTTTACACCATCATAGGACCTTCTATAGAGTTGTCCACCACAAAGGATGTATTGGGTTGCCATTATCCTAATGGAACAACGTTCTCTTTTATCGGCACCATCCGGATATGCCCCTAGTTCTGAGAACTTTATAATGTCATAGTACCATGGAAATTCCTCTTGTGCACTTTTTCATAACTTTGCTCAATCTCCAACGGTCGTGTCCATACTTCCTCGGGTATTTCAACCATGGAGGCTAAAGTAGCTAAGGCATCCGCAAACTGATTTTGAGCTCTAGGGATGATTGTGTACTCAATCTTGTCAAAGGTCTTGGTCAAGTCCTTTAAGTATTGTTGATAAGGCTTCAAATGTGCCTCATTCACCTTCCACAACTTTTGCGTTTGGGCTATAACCAAAGTTGAGTCCCCAAAGACTTCGGCTTCTTTTACTCCCAATTCTCGAATAGCTTCCATTCTAGTAATGCAGGCCTCATATTAAGCCATGTTGTTAGTTGCTTTAAAGTTCAATTTGATTGCCAAAGGCATGTATGACCCTTCGAAAGTGATCAAGAGTATCCCTATCTCATTCCCATATTGGTTTACAGCTCCGTCAAAGTACATCTTCCATGTCCCTAACTCAACATCCAAAATGTCCTCGTCTGGAAAGTCTTCTTTACCATCTTTCGCCTGTATAGGATTCTTGGCACAGAAATCTGACACAAAGCTTCCTTTGATAGTTTTCCTAGCCACATACTTCAAATAAATTCTGCCAGCAAAATCAACCATCTTGACAATCTTCCACTCAAAGCAGGCTTCTCAAAGAGGTACTTCAATGGGTCCATTCTTGCTACCACCCATATTTGGAAGAGTAAAATGATATGTCTCAATTTATGTACGGCCCAAACAAGTGCAAGGCATGACTTTTCTATGGGAGCATACCTAGTCTCGTAATCATGGAATCTCTTGCTTAAGTAATATATAACCCTCTCATTCTTCTCATCATCTTCTTGTGCAAGCATACTTCCAATTGCATCTCCTATGATGGACAGGTATAGGAGTAAGGATTTTCTATGTTGTGGAGGCACTAGGATAGGCGGGTGGAGGAGATACACCTTGATAAGTTCAAAGGCTTTTTGGCACTCATTGTTCCATATGTGTGGTTCATTCTTCCTTAGGAGTTTGAAGATGGGCTCACAAGTGGAAGTGAGCTTGGCAATGAATCGAATAATGTATTGTAGTCGACCCAAGAAACCCCTAATCTCTTTCTCACTTTTGGGTGGAGGCATCTCTAATATGGCTTTGATCTTGGATGGGCCAACTTCTATCCCTCTATCACTCACTAGGAACCCAAGCAACTTTCCAGGGGTTACTCCAAAGGTGCACTTTTGTGGGTTCAATCTCAATCTATATTCTTTAATCCTCTCAAAGAACTTCCTCAAGTTTATGGTGTGGCTTCCTCTATCCTTGGACTTCACTATCATATCATCAACATACATCTCTACTTCATTGTGTATCATATCATGTAGTAAGGCTGTAGCCATCCTTTGGTAAGTTGCCCCAGCATTCTTGAGGCCAAACGGCATTACCGTGTAATAATAAATTCCCTATTTGGTATTGAAGGTGGTTTTGGTCATGTCCTTGGGAGCCATCTTGATTTGGTTATACCCCAAAAACCATCCATGAAGGACATCAATGCACTTCTTGTCGTGTTATCTTCTAAGACATCAATGTGAGGGAGAGCAAAGTCATCCTTAGGGCATGCTTTGTTCAAGTCCCTAAAATCCACACACATCCTCACCTTCCTATCCTTCTTAGGTACAAGCATGACATTGGCTATCCATTCGGCTTGGTGTACGGGTTTGATGAACCCCACTTTTAATTGTTTAGTGACTTCCTCTTTGATTTTTAAGAGCCATTTGGTTAATGTGATGTCGAGCTATCTCGGGGTCAATTCCAGTCATATCTTCATAAGACCATGCAAACACTTCTTGAAATTCCTTGAGGAGTTCTTGAAGATCTTTCTTTTCTTTTTCATTTAGAGTTAAGCCTATTTTAATTAAGCATGGATTCTCATCGTTGTCTGAATTAATAGTTTCAAGAGTTGGTTCCATAGGTTCAATTTTTTTTTTCCAATCGTTTATTAATTTCATTTTTAAATTCATTTGAATCATTTAAGTGTAGAATTTCAATGTTATGGGACACATCAAAGTAAGTTAAATCAGAATTCATCTTATTGAAAATATTGAAAAGTACATTGGAACTTTCATTACAAAAATTTTTCCCCATGTTCTCAAAAAACCCAATCCAAGTCCAATTATTAATGGTCCCCATGACAGGCATGATGAATTTGGAAGGATCACTTGGCCCTTCATTGGTGATGGTGAACACGTCCCCACTCATCTTCATCATGGTCTTCATTGCTTTAGCATCCATGTAATTCACCCAATCGATCTCTTCTTGCATTTCTTTGATCACCACGGTAGGCTGTTGGAAAAACTGGTTTTGCATTTCATACAAAACCCACAGCGGAAGCAACACAAGGATCTACTTTATTCATGTGAGATAACATGGAATATCTAGAATTTTAGAAACAAAGAATAGAAAGGCGTACCTTGATGCAGTGAAATTCAAAACAAAAGAAGATCGAACTTGGGAAGACCTTCAATTTTCACCCTAATTCCACATATGCCCAAGATGTGTGGTCTCTTAATCAGTTATGTACGCACTTGTTCAAGAGAGAATGTATTTAGAGAAAACTGTATTTTTCTCTTTTAAGCGTACGTGCGTTTTTTACTGTCAAAAGCAGTTACTTTATTTAATAACTCTTATTAAATAAACAACCGATTATCTCATTGGGCTAGCCTTTTGGGCTAGTCCAATTGGGCTTTAGTGTATGGCTTGGGATGGGACCAAAGGAACAAATAAAGCTCTAACTCCAGTGGGCTTCAGGCTTATCTGTCAACTCTTGACAAGCCCAAAGTTACCATTAAATATATTTAATACCACTATATAAATATAATTGCACTCTAGGCTTTATTAATAAAATTAAATCCCAAGACTTTATTATCTAAATAGTTAACCCTTTCATGAAAATATTTGTAGTAATACAAAGTCATAATATATAACTGCCAATTTGAAAATTACTACCTCTTGATCCTTGAGTACCCGATTTAATCTTTTAAGTTATTCATATATATTATTGAAATCAAATTTCATAAAATATAAACTTTAGTAACTCTTTACTAAAGTGGTTAGGCCTAACACTTTGAATAACCAAACTCATTAAACTTATTTCAAGGGAATATTTGATATCTCTACAAAGAGACTATGAATTTCATCTTGAGAATATGTGTTCCTTTAGCACTACATGTGGCTACCCAACATACTAAGGTTTTGACTGTTGAATTAGATCTCACTCCTAATATATCAAAGCAACCTACATTTCATGACCGGGTTCACTATCCTCTCAAGATTGAGAGTTTATGTAAATTAAAGTCGTAAGATTTATTATTCAGTTGGCAGTCGTTAATAGAATATCTCACAGAGGTCCAGTTCAATATGTCTTATACACTTAAGACACATTAACATATCAACTAGAAGTCTACACTTCCATGATCAAGACAAACCATCTTAGTTGACACATTATAGTATTCACAGATGAAATGCCTAATTTCATCATTAACTATGAACTAAGGTTTTGAGTTTACAAAGAACTTGTGATTTATTTCTTCTATGCCTAAATCACATAAATCACATACTATGCATCTTAAAGACTATATGATAATGTCCAAATTTTCATGTTACCATTATTTTAGATAATAAAACAACTTCATTATTTATAACATAATGTCATACATAGCATCGTACAATAAAATTTTAGGGCTCTAATCCTAACAATCTCCCACTTGCCCTTAAAGACTATTTCGTACCAATCTAACTCCCATTCCCTCTAGGTGTGACTCAAAAGTCCTTTGGGGCAAGACTTTGGTAAAGGGATCTGCCAGATTATTTGCACCATCAATCTTTTCTACTGCCACATCTCCTCGAGTCACAATGTCTCGAATAATATGATACTTTCTTTCTATGTGCTTTCCTTTCTTATGATTCCTTGGATCATTGAATTGTGCAACTGCTCCACTATTGTCACAAAAAAATGTGATTGGAACTTGTTCCATTCTCATAACACGAAAATCAGAAAGGAATTTTTAAAGCCAAACAGCTTCCTTTGCTGCTTCATAAGCAGCAACATATTCAGCTTCCATAGTGGAGTCAACAATACAAGATTGTTTAAAACTCCTCCGACTAATGGCTCCACCTCCCAAGGTGAACACATAACCTGAAGTGAATTTTTTGAATCAAGATTTGACTGAAAATCAGAATCTGTGTAACCAATAGGTATCAAATCCTCACAATGGTAAACAAGCATATAGTCCTTTGTTCTCCTTAGATACTTGAGAATATGTGTTACAGCCTTCCAATGTTTTGGTCCTGGATTTGATTGATATCGGCTGACCATGCCAACTGAATAATAGATGTCTGGCCTAGTTCATAGCATGGCATACATGATACTTCCCATTGCTAAAGCATAAAGAATTTGTCTCATCATCTTTTCCTCTTTAGAAGTCTTAGGCCTTTGGTCATCAAACAAAGGAACTCCATGCCTGAAAGGAAGTAATCCTTTCTTGGAGTTTTACATGCTAAACCTTGCTAGAATCTTATCTATATATCCAGCTTGAGATAAGCCTAACATCCTATTATTTCGATCTCGCCAAGGCCTGATCCTTAGGATATAGCTTGCATCACCCAAGTCCTTCATATCAAATTGGCTTGACAACCAAATCTTGATTGATAAAATTACCCTTACATCATTTCCAATGAGTAGGATGTCATTAACATAAAGTACTAGAAAAATTACTGCTTTATCTTGATGTCTCTTGTACACGTATGGTTCATCAAGATTTTCTTCAAAACCAAATGATTTGATTGCTTGATCAAACCTGATGTTCCATGACCTAGATGCTTGCTTAAGTCCATAAATGGACTTTTTCAATTTGCATACCATATGCTCTTGGTTCTTTGCTATGAATCCTTCTGGTTGCTTCATATAAATTTCTTCTTCAAAATAGCCATTTAGAAAAGCAGTCTTGACATCCATTTGCCAAATTTCATAATTAAAATGAGCAGCAATGGATTAGAGAATTCTGATAGATTTAAGCATGGCTACTAGCAAAAAAGTTTCTTCATAATCAATTTCTTCCTTTTGTGTATACCCTTTTGCCACTAGTCACGCCTTAAAGGTTCAACCTTTCCATCTACCCCTCTCTTCCTCTTGTAGACCCATTTGCAACCAATAGGTTTAATGCTATTAAGTGCCTCTATAAGATCCCAAACTTGATTGGAATACATAGAATCTAATTCAGATTTTATAGCTTTGACCAATGATGTGCATCTATATCTTTCATTGCCTCTTTATAAGTGTAAGGATTAGATTCAAGCTCTTCTGAGATAGCTTTAAAAGTTTCTCCTAGAAGTGTAAATCTTACAGGTGGCCTAATACTCCTCCCACTACGATGAGGCTCCAATGTACTAGTGTCCTGTGGCATATCTGATACAACCACATCATTCCTAGTTTCATCCATTGATTGTTCAATTACAGGTTCAGTCATTTCAGCTAAGACAACTCTACTTCTAGGAGTAAAATTATTCATATAATCATTCTCCAAATATTTGGCATTTGTGCTAACAAACACTTTGTTATCAATATGACTATAGAATAAATAACCCCTAGTTTCTTTTGGATAGCCTACAAGCAAACATACTTTAGACTTTGGTTCCAACTTATCAGGCTTCCCTTTTATCACATGTGCTTGACAACCCTAAATGTGGAGGTATCTCATACTAGGCTTACACCCACCCCACAATTCCATAGGTGTTTTGGGAACAAATTTTGATGGAATTAAGTTTAGAAGGTGCATTGCTGTACCTAAGGCATACTCCCAAAAAGAAATAGGCAAAGTTGAATAACTCATCATGGACCTTACTATTTCTAAAAGAGTCCTATTCCTTCTTTTTGCTACACCATCTTGTTGAGGAGTTCTAGGTGCAATCAATTGGGATATAATCCCATTTTCAGTTAAGTAATCCTGGAAATCACCAAGGAGGTATTAGCCATCACGATCAGATCGAATGGCCTTTATGTGTTTACCCAATTGATTTTCCACTTCAACCCTAAACTCTTTTCAAAGGCTTTGGACTTCTGTTTCATTAGGTACACATAACCAAATCTAGAGTAATCATCAGTGAAAGTAATGAAATACTTATAGCCTCCGTTAGCTTGAGTTGACATAGGATCACATACATCTGAATGCACTAGTTTTAGCAAATCATTATCTCAATTTGCTTTTGCATTAAAAGGTCTCTTTGTCATTTTACCTTCCAAGCAGGATTCGCAGATTGGGAATTCTTAAAATCTAATGGTTCTAAAAGCCCATCTTTCACTAGTCTTTGGATTCTGTTTGAATTAATATGACCCAAACGCAAATGCCAAAGATATGCATTACTAGTAGAAGGAAACTTTCTCTTTAATGATTTTACATGTGAATTATTATCTAATTCAAAATTGTACAATTCATGCTTATTAGGAGTTAAATATAAAGACCATCAACAATATTGCCAGAACAGATTAACACTTTATCCTTCTTAATTACAACACTGTCTTTCAAGATAACACAATATCCATGTCTGCCTAAATAAGTTGCAGAAATCAAATTCCTACAAACATTAGGTACGTATAAATAATCTTCCAATATTAAAACCTTAGAATCAAAGCACAAATTAAACGCCCAAATGCTATAACTAGAATTTCGCTCCCAATAGCCAAAGTAAGGAACCTTTCCCTTTCATTTAGCCTTCTGGTCTCCTGGAACCCCTACAAAACATTGCAGATATGATTAGTACATCATGAATCCACACACCAAGAATTTGTGGGATTTTGTACTAAACAAGTTTCAAGAAGGAATGATCTTATCATACCTTTGTTCTTGGCAGCTAAGAATTTTGGATAGTTCCTCTTCCAATGACCTTTCTCACCACAATGGAAACATTTTCCTTTGGTGTAGTCCTTTGCTTTCTTCTTTCCCTTATTGGCAACTCCTATGGCAACTTGCTTACCTTCTTGTTTGGTGAAAATTTTCTTCTTCCAACCACCCTTGCCTTTCGACTTAGGCTTAGAAGAAGATGTTTCAACCATATTAGTATCAACACCGGCTTTCACAAGGATGCCTTCCGCTGCCACCAATTCATTCATCAATTTAGACAAAGTATAAATCTTTTAGTTCATATTATAATTAAGTCTGGATTCTTTGAATAACTCTGGCAGGGATTGGAGTATCATATCCACTTGGGATTTTCCATCAATGTCGGCACCTAAAATCTCCAGTGTATTTAGATAAGAGATCATTTTAAGGCAATGTTCTCTAATTGGAGTCCCTTGAGCCATCTTGGTATTCAGTAGAAGCCTCATAGTATCTTTCCTAGCAGAATGACCTTGCTCACCAAACATATCCTTCAGACTAAACATTATGTCTGAAGCTAGTTTCACATCCTGCATTTGATGCTGTAGAACATTTGAAATAGATGCTAGGATATAGCACTTAGTCATTTCATTAGATTTCCACCAACGATCATATTGTTGCCTCTCCTTAGAAGGAGCATCTAATGCAGGAAAGTCTAAACATAGTTCACTAAGCACAAATTTGTGCTCTTTAGCAATAAGAACAATGTCTAAATTCCTTTTCTAGTCAACATGATTAGGTCCAGTCAGCTTGTTTTGGTTAAGAATAGTGTTTGGGGCACTTTTTCAGTTACCCAGCCACGTGTGATCCGTTGGAGGGATGACCTTACTAGGCCCGGGTTCTTTTTGGGGAGTTGCGTCCGGAACTCAAGATTTGGCAAAAAATGGTATGCTTAGCTTTAAGGTATTTTTGCTGTTTCGGGTAAGGGTTGCTAGGGAAAAAGTAGTAGAAAAGGAAAGTATTTTAGCAAGAGAAAGGTAGTTTCAATAGTTGGTTTTGGTTTTAGCCAAATATAGAAAGATTAGTAATGCTCAGTTTGCTTGGTCAGCTGTCACAGTTGTTCTGAAAAGACTGTCCAGCTGTCAGGAAAAGCTGTGACAGCTATCATGAAAAAGCTGTTTGCTTTGGGCAAAAGCCAATGAGGTCAGATGGGTCATTTTAGACTGCTGGAAAGGTCATTCAGCAGTTACTTTATGGATTTGGCTGAAAAATGGAGAATTCTATCATTTTAAGTGCTACGTGATAAGAGATGCTTACCATATGTTACCCGCTACACACGGACTCGTCAGAGTTTAGGGAGTTGAAGAAGAGACGCCAAGCAACATGTTTCTTTCATCAACTTTAAACCGCTGGAGCTTTACTGAACATACCTCTTGGCCCTCCAAACCATGAATCCCAAAGTTTCCCCAAAGAGACTTATGAGCTTGGGTCATAAGCCAAAGATTAGATAACGTACCTCGGGTTTTATTGTCATTTTGTGTAAATATGGGCTCTTGTTGAAGAAGACGCTTGTCATGAGTGTAAGATAGGTAATATGGGCTTTGAGCTTTGATTCATTGCTTAAGCCCGATCCATATGTTGATGTTGTCGATGTCGTCGGGTTATGATCCCAATGAAGAGGAAATGTGGACCATTGATCCGCCTCTTGAAGTAAGGATCTCGTGGGCCATGTGAGCCCAGTCCATGTAGTTGAATCAGATATGACCTTATTTTGGGTTTTAAATAGATTTACCCAAAAAATAAATAATATGTTGATGTGGCATGGGTTGCCAATGAAGTAATGCCATATGGGCTGAAAAAACGGCCCTCAACATTAGCCCTTCGAGGGCATGAGCTTGTACTGCAAAGGCATGCACGAGTGACGAGTTTGCTTAAAGACCTTTTTAGATGAGGCAGTCTGAGATTGTTGGCTGCTGAAGATGATACTACTGGATTGAAGGCAGTGAGGTAATGTTGCAACTAGATTTGGTGCTGCTGGGTTGAGGGCAGCAAGGTGATATTACAACTGGTTAGGATCGCAGCTGGGCGTTGTGTTGCTGGAGTGAAGGTAGCAATGTAATGTTGCAGCTGGTCAGGATTGTAGCTAGGTGGTTGTGCTGCTAGAGTGAAGGTAGCAATGTAATGTTGTAGCTGGTTAGGATTGTAGCTGGGCGTTGTGCTGCTGGGTTGAGGGCAGCAATGTAATGTTGAAGTTAGTCAGGATTGCAGCTGGGCGTTGTGCTGCTTAATCATGATTGAGTTTGTTGAAGTCGATACATTTGGAGCTGACTTTATTCTTGTAGATGTGACCGTGTTTGGTCCATTTAGAAATATTTTGAGTAAAACTTTTGATGCTACGGGTAGGGAGGATACTGCTCTTGATCCAGTGGAGCTGAAGCATTAAAGTTGTTGCTGCTGCTAAAAGTCTGAATATTGAATTTACAGCTGGGGTAGTCCAGAATGTATTTTGACATCATAGCAAATGAATATTATACTGATACTGTTGATTGTAGCTAATTCTTGAAGAAATTTGATAGAGATGGCCAAGATAATATGAGCTTTTCATTGAGATTCCATCCTTGTTGGAAGAATTGATTTAGGAGGCATAGAGATTGAATGGCCACTTGTAGGACTGGCTGCATGATTATGATTGTATTGATAGAGTCTTAAGTGATGATTATATTGCTGAATCTGATAGTACTGATGGGGTAACAAAATAGGTGCTGCTGGGCATGAGCAAATTCAACGCAGCAGAAAATTCCATAGTTGGAGTAGTAGCTTTGATTTAATTGGTAGAGTGACTGGTCTTCATGTAGATCTATGTGTAGTCTTCTCAAATAGATAGTGAGAGACCAAGCCCCCAAGTGTAAGTGGCGTTTGCAAAGATCCCAGCGGTGTGATGCATAAGACTGTTATGATTCCAATAGTGTAGTGCGTGGGACTACCACGGCTTTGAAGAGGGTGCGTGGGACTTCCATGGCTTTGAAGAGAGTGCGTGGGATTGCCATGACTTGATATAATAGTACTCCAATGGATAGAGCTTCATTTGTTGCTTGTAATCTTGTGAGAGTGCCAAATTGATAAGTAATGTGTTCTTGAAAGAAATTGGCTACTGCTGGGCCAATAGGCTTGTATAGTGGAAATGGCCCCATTGATATCCAATTGCAGCCCCCAGAGATGGAACCTTTGGATTGATAAGACTAAGCCCCCAAGTGTAGAGAGGGCTTGGATATGCATATATTAGCAAGTGAGGAGTACCTTGACAAATTCAGCTGTGAAATTGGCACTTTGCTGCTTGAAATAGTGTAGGTACTCATGGTAATGATCTTGTATGATGATTGCTTGATTGAGTATGCTAGATCGGTAAGTCTGTTTGCTGGGGGCAGCTATATAGATTGATGGATCTGCTGGAGTTCTGAATATGAGTAGCTGGAGTTTATTCTGTGACGCCCAGGCAAGCTGCTGGGTGTGTGTCAGTTTACTACTGGGGGAATCTTTTCTTGATTTGAATAAGTGGTTCATCTTTCTGGATGACTTTGTGATTTGTTGAATGTAATGACTATTGAGCAGATGATAATGATTGAAAATATTTGATTTTTCTATGAAGGAAATAGTATTGGTAGCTTCTAGGAAAGTATGGCTGGCATGAGTTCCAGCGGTAAGATAGGAAATACCAGTTGATGGCGATGGTCTGGATCCAGCAATAGAATAGTATGGTGGCAGCTTTCACCTTGTGTTTGGGAAGTAAGTTCATCCGAACCTCTTGTTGCCCTTAAGTAAGAATCAAGGGTGCCACTTGGAAATGTTGATGGATGATCCTTTGTTGGACTTAGATAGTTTGAAAACTACTTCATCTTTTCCAACGGTAGGTGGATTCTTGTCAAGTTGTTGGCCATTGGCTTCTTGCATTTTTCACCATTCGTTGGGTTATAATCAGAAGTAACAAGGACTGTGGAGTACTCATCTTGCTTTCCAACGGTGCAAGGCTTTTACTGATGCAGTAACTTTTTAGACCTTTGCAGCAGCTGGGTAGATTGTGTAATGTGAAGATACAGCAGTAGGTAGTTTGGAATAGTGCCATGGAATTGCTGGATGTATTCAAGTATGCCTTGGATCTGATTTTTGCCTGTGGAGGGCAGCAAGAGTGATCCTTAATTCTTCATAAGAATATTTTTCAGCAAAGATTCCCCATGTAGCAATGGAAATAGGCTGAATAGTAATGTAGCAAAATGTTGGCATGATCTGAGATGGATTAAGAAAGTTCTCCACTTCTTGAATGTAGGCCTCGAATGATAATCTGTATGTTAGTGAAATAGAGACAATTGCCATGAGATTTTAGTGAAATGGAGATAATTTCCATGAGATTTACCATGGGCTTTGATAAGTAATTGCCATGGGCTTGAGCCATGGGCTTCTAACATGGGATTGAATTCCATTGATAAGATAGTTTTGCCATGGACTTGAATCATGGGCTTTTGAAATATGTTGTTGCCAAAGTATTAACTTTGGGCTTTTTAGCATTTGTAAAATTTTGCCAAACTAGTATTTGGGCTTTTGATAAAATATTGCCAAGGATAGCACTTGGGCTTTTAGAAATAGTTGCCAAAATAGCATTTGGGCTTTTAGAAATGGGTGCCAAAATAGCATTTGGGCTTTGTAGAATGGGTGCCAAATTAGCATTTGGGTTTTGTAAAATAGGTGCCAAAATAACATTTGGGCTTTATGTAATAGTTGCCAAAATAATATTGGGTTTTTAGAGATAGTTGCCAAAATAGTATTTGGGCTTTTGTAAAATAGGTGCCAAATTAGCATTTGGGCTTTGTAAAATAGGTGCCAAAATAATATTTGGGCTTTGTAAAATGGGTGCCAAAATAGCATTTGGGCTTTGTAGAAATAGGTGCCAAATTAGTATTTAGGCTTTGTAAAAATAGGTGCCAAATTAACATTTGGGCTTTATGAGTAGTTGCCAAAAATAATATTTGGGCTTTTGTAAATAGGTGCCAAATTAGTATTTGGGCTTTACAAGTAGTTGCCAAAAATAATATTTGGGCTTTGTAAAATAGTGCCAAATGAATACTTGGGCTTTGTAAAATAGTGCCAAATGAATATTTGGGCCAAATGAATACTTGGGCTTCGTAAAATAGTGCCAAATGAATACCTAGGCTTGGTAAAATAGTGCCAAATGAATACTTGGGCTTTGTAAAATAGTGCCAAATGAATATTTGGGCCAAATGAATACTTGGGCTTCGTAAAATAGTGCCAAATGAATACCTAGGCTTGGTAAAATAGTGCCAAATGAATATTTGGGCTTCGTAGAATAGTGCCAAATGAATATTTGGGCTTCGTAGAATAGTGGCTTTGTAAAATGATTTGGGATTTTGTAAAATATTGCCGTGTAGCAACGGACTTAGTAGAAGTGCCGTATCGTAACAGGCTTTGTAAATGGTGCCGCATCATAGTAGACTTTGTAAGATGCCGCATCGTAGCGAGCTTTAGAGATGCCGCATTGTAATGGGCTTTGTAAGATGCCGCATCGTAGCGGGCTTTGTAAGATGCCACATCGTAGCGGGCTTTGTAAAGATGCCGCATCGTAGCAGGCTTTGTAAAGATGTCGCATCGTAGTGGGTTTTTGAATTAGCCACATCGTAGTGGGACTTTTGAATTAGCCACATCGTAGTGGACTTTGAATTTGCCACATCGTAGTGGATTTTGAATTTACCACTGAATTTGCCAGGTCGTAGTGGACTTTGAACTTGCCACATCGTAGTGGGAATTTGAATTAGCCACATCGTAGTGGGAATTTGAATTAGCCACATCGTAGTGGGACTTTTGAATTAGCCACATCATAGTGGGACTTTGTAAGATGCCGCATCGTAGCGGGCTTAGTAAAGATGCCGTGTAGCAACGAGCTTTGTAAGGAGGTTTTGTTGGGCTTTTTAGGCTTTTGCCCACAAGTAAATGAGTTTGGGCTTTTTATAGAGATGGTATAATCTTGTGACTCAATATGGTAGCAATATGGTGAGTATTTTTGTGAAAACCAAAGTTGGATAATATGTGGACTATAATGGGTAATATTTTTGAGAGGGCCCAAGGCAATTTATGGGCTTGTATAGAGAGTATTTTGTATATGGTGAGTGGGTAAATAGGGATTTGAGATGTAATAATTCATCCAGCTTAAGAAGTGCTTTCTGCTGGGTCTTTTCTGATTGAACTGCTGGGGAAGAAAATATATTGTTCAGTAAAATGAGGGCTCTCTGCTTGATGAGGCCTGCTGCTGTAGAAGTGATGGATAATAATGTGTGAGAGCTTATTGTTAATCGAACCCTTTGTTGCTGGGTTGTTGGATAATAATAAATCTGCCCAGCTGTATGAGGGTTTGCTGATAAAGCCCTCTGATGTTGAACTGCTGGGTAATAGTGCAGCCAAAGAAGGGTAATCTGTCTGAGGCCCTTTGCTGTTGGAGAGATGAACATGTCCAGCAGTAAAAAGGGTTGTTGTCGATTAGACCCTTTCTTCTTGGGTTGTTGGATAATAATGGATCTGCCCAACTATATCTCTCTTGCTGAAGAGATGAATATGCCCAATAGTAAGAGGAGTTTTTACTGCTGAGTGCATCTGTCACTAGAATGATAAATAATAACGGAAACCCCCAGCGGTAAGAGAGGTTTCTACTGCTGGGGCCTTCTGTAGCTGGAATGACTGATAATAGCGAAGATCTCCAGCGGGAAGAGGGGTTTCTCCTGCTGAGGTCCTCTGTGGCTGGAATGATGGATAATAGTGAATATCTCCAGCGGTAAGAGGGTTTTTTGCTGCTAAGACCTTCTATGGCTGGAATGATGAAAGAGCTTCTTTAATGGAGTCAATAAGCTCATGATAAGCATGTTTTAGCCATGGAGCTGCTTGAATGGTAGAGAGAAAGACATGTGGAATAGCATTTCCATGAATAAATATGAGATAATATTGTTGTGACTCAACATCGCGAGCTGCTGGATCAAGTGATTTTGAGTATTGGGAGTCAAGTCCTCCTTTATGATATGTGATTCTAGACTTTGGAGGCATGATACGGCAATACATGCAACTCCCTAGTGGAGTCGCCAAATGTTCGGGGCACTTTTTTGGTTACCCAGCCACGTGTAATCCGTTGGAGGGATGACCTTACTAGGCCTGGGTTCTTTTTGGGGAGTTGCGTCCGGAACTCAACATTGGGCCACGTGGTCCAACGGCTACCGGCGTATTTTTAAGCCTGCAAAATCATGAAGGCCAAAATCTAAGAATCATGATAATGGTCGAATAAAGATAATGGTTGAATAAATATGTAATGTGTGTTTGATATGATAGCTTTGATTAGTAGTTGTAATAGTAGTTGAAATAAAGTAATTTGTATTTAAAGCTGAAATAAGCATGGAGTCAATGATGTAGATTTAAAGATATGGAAGCAACGTCACTTATCTTTGTATGGTTTGTAGCCCAGCTGTGTCGCATCAGTGAGCTGATAGGATTCCAGCAGAATGCCAGCGGTAGAGGCTAGTTCCTCTTATCATGCATTTAAATGAGTTTAAGCTTTGGTCAATAGTTGTAATAGTAGTTGGAATAAAGTAATATGTATTTAACTGTGAAGTAATCATGTATTCGATGATGTATATTTAGAGATATGGAAGTAGAGTCACTTATCTTTGATGATTTGTAGCCCCAACTGTACAGCTTCTGTGAGCTGATAATATCCCAGCAGAGTAACCCCAGCAGTAGAGAGACAGTTTGCCATAATAACTTCAAGATTGAGGGGGAAAAATAGGTGCAACTGGAGGGAGAGAGAGTATGCCCAGCTGTGTATAGGGGCTGGTTAAGCTTGCCCCTCTTATCATGCACTTAAATGAGTTTTCCCTTTGACAACGCTCTTTTAGTTGTTGTGAAGTTATGAATAGTGTTGTCTGCCAAGAGAAGGGTTTTTGCATGGAGTATTTGTGCCTTCTAAGAGAAGGGCTTTTGTAAGACGTAATTGTGTCTTCTAAGAGAAGGGTTTTGATATGAGATCTTGGTGCCTTCTAGGAGAAGGGCTTTTAGTATGAGTGTTTGACATCTCTTGAGAAGTGTGGAGATGGTAAAGACATAGATGTGTTTATGGGCAGCAAAACAGTAGAATTTCAGAGTGAGAGAGTATGAGAGTGGAGCTTAGAAGAGTTGTGGTGTGTTATATGTAATGGTGTAGTAAGTGTGTATGAGGTTGTGTAAGAGAAGTAAATAAAGAGATGTTTAGAGATATGGGCAGCAAGATAATATGTATTTTTAGAATATGGAGAGTGAGATAATGAGTATGAGAGAGTAATAGCATTTTAGTGTGTTTAGCAAAGCTGCTGGGATTTTTCTGCTGGAGGGTGTATGAAGGCTTATGAAGGGCATTTGTGAGCTAAGGGTTGAAGAGTTTAGTTCCTCATTTAGAAACTAAAAACCCAGAAGCTCAATACTTCATTGAGAGCTTCAGAAGATCCTTTGAAGGAGAAAGAATAGAGAAGTTTATGAGAGACTTGTTCTCCATTGGTGTCCCCCCCTCTAGGTTTTGATGAAGGGTTCTATTTAGCTGAGTTTAAAAGGGTATTTTAGCAAAGAATATCAGCCAAAATCTGTCCCAAATAACAATGAATCTTCAGAGAATCCATCTTAAGATTTGGCCAAAAATGGTATGCTTAGCTTTAAGGTATTTTTGCTGTTTTGGGTAAGGGTTGCTGTGGAAAAAGTAGCAGAAAAGGAAAGTATTTTAGCAAAAGAAAGGTAGTTTCAATAGTTGGTTTTGGTTTTAGCCAAATGTGGAAAGATTAGTAATGCTCAGTCTGCTGGGTCAGCTGTCACAGTTGTTCTGAAAAGACTATCCAGCTGTCAGGAAAAGCTGTGACAGCTATCATGAAAAAGCTGTCCCAGCTGTCAGGAAAAGTGTGACAGCTATCATGAAAAAGCTGTTTGCTTTGGGCAGAAGCTAATGAGGTCAGATGGGTCATTTTAGACTGCTGGAAAGGTCATTCAACAATTACTTTATGGATTTGGCTGAAATATGGTAAGATCTCTTTGAAGGGTATCTTGCTATTTTGGGTATAACAGCTGGCTGCTAGGATTTCAGCATTAAATGGCTGATGATATCACTTCCAGCCAGGTGTTAAGTGCTGAATAAACTGCTGGGGTTTAGCTGGAAATGTTTCCTTTTTCGGGTGTTTGTGTTTTTGGTGCAAGGTTCCATTACAACACATTTTTAGTAAGTAATAGAAGGGTTGGTTGAAAGTCAAAGAAGCTTTAGAGATTTAGTCAAGGTCTCATTGTGTTGTGACATAAACTTGGTAACCAAGAAAAGTATTTAATGCTCTGCTTTGGCAGCTGGCAGAGAAATATATGGTCTGATTGTGGCAGACAGCTGCTGGGTATGAAAGATATCATGAATATTTTGTATAAAGAGAGATAAAAGATAGCCAATCAGATTAGGCCACGTGTTTGAGCTGGATTTTAGCTGAAAGTAGTAATGAGATTTATGTAGAATAATATAATGAAGTTTCTAAGTTTGTATAGCAACAGCTGGGGATTGAATGAACAGTTATCTTCCCAGCAGTTGGATGGCTGGGGATATTAAGCATTTGTCATATGATAAATATCAAACTTTAGGAAAAGAGCCATGGAGTATTCTATCATTTTAAGTGCTACGTGATAAGAGATGCTTACCATATGTTACCCGCTACAGATGGACTCGTCAGAGTTTAGGGAGTTAAAGAAGACACGCCAAGCAACGTGTTTCTTTCATCAACTTTAAACTACTGGAGCTTTCTTGAACATACCTCTTGGCCCTCCAAACCACGAATCCCAAAGTTTCCCCAAAGAGACTTATGAGCTTGGGTCATAAGCCAAAGATGAGATGACGTACCTCAGGTTTTGTTGTCATTTTGTGCAAATATGGGCTCTTGTTGAAGAAGCCGCTTGTCATGAGTGTAAGAGAGGTAATATGGGCTGTGAGCTTTGATTCATTGCTTAAGCACGATCCATATGTTGATGTTGTCAATGTAGTGGGGTTATGATCCCAATTGATGAAGAGGAAATGTGGACCATGGATTCGCCTCTTGAAGTAAGGATCTCATGGGTCATGTGAGCCCAATCCATATAGTTGAATGAGATATGAGCTTATTTTGGGTTTTAAATAGATTTATCCAAAAAATAAATAATATGTTGATGTGGCATGGGTTGTGAAGAAAGTAATGCCACGTGGGCCGAAAAAACGGTCCTCAACAAATAGCAATAAGTGGGCTAAAAGATGTCATGATTAAATTTGAAAATAATAAACATGAATACAATAAGTAAACAAGA
The DNA here is from genome assembly GCA_023736055.1 of Quercus glauca. Taxonomy (NCBI): domain Eukaryota; kingdom Viridiplantae; phylum Streptophyta; class Magnoliopsida; order Fagales; family Fagaceae; genus Quercus; species Quercus glauca. The sequence goes on from CM043315.1 coordinate 26,230,278, forward strand.
CATTATCAATTTAGCATATAAGCACATAGTATGGAACCTTAACAAAACCATAATATAAAAATATGCAACGACAATTCAATCCCATATTTAAAATTACTTGGTAGCAAGTAAATAATAAATATTATGATTGATTGAGAACTATTCTCATTACTAGTGCTATTTTGATAACTCTTTCCAAACACTAATAATATGTCGTTTTCCCTTTAGCCTCTAAGTAATAATGACGTAGCTCCATAGGGAGGTTAACATTACACTTAGTCTAGTGTACACCATTGCCTAGATTCTATGTGAGTCACCAAGTAACTCCATGGTAGCGTGGTCGTTCTCAATGTAAAAACACATATCATCCATCAATAAGAAGTTTAATCTGTAGTACCATGAATTAAACACCCTCCGTAAGGAGTAAGGCATATACGCCAAGGTGAGGTGCCTAATCACACTACTATAAACCGACAATGGAGGCTATGAGATTCAACCCTTGAATCTCTTTCCTACTAGAAATTTTAAAAGAAAGGTTTCTATTATTTTTCATCAAAAACACCTTTTGATTTTATAAATGAAGATTTATAGATGAAACATTAAGGGTTTCAAGATCAAGATCAAGAACCCTAAAATGCTAGGAACACTATAAATCATAAAATCCTAATCTCAAAGTTACATCACGCCTATATTAATAAATATAATCATGAACTGATATCGAAAAAACAGTAGTTAGAAAACAATAGTTTATATATCTGCACATGAATCTATACATATTCATTTAATCTAAGTATATAAAAGCATACGAATGATGTCAAAGCACACAATTCCATAGATATATCAGAATCATAACAAGGATTCTTGTGCTTCAACCATTATATGATAAAACAAAGTAGTTATATCATATCTCAATGAACATAGAAATCTTATTAGCAGTGTGCATCTGTAACCTTGGCTTTTATGAATCAAGTTCATACCATATAAAATTACATATATGCGAGGCCAAAGCCACAGTATCTATAACTTCAATGAAGATATCACATATTTCAATCACAGCACATAGGTTTATTGAACAATAGTTTTAAAACAAAATTATGCAAAAAAATTACTGCATAAATTTGAAACACCAAGAAAACAGTTTTCTTTAATTCTAAAACTCAATCACATGTTATACAAGCATGATATTGAAGTAGGCTCTGATACCAATTGTTGGAAAAATTGGTTTTGCATCTCATACAAAACCCACAGTGAAAGTAACACAAGGATCTACTGTTGGATAAACATGGTTTGCATCTTATACAAAACATACGTAGTGGAAAATTAACGGATCTACTTCATTCGCAATAGATAACATGTGCTATGTAAATTTCAGAATTTAAGAACAAGAGAGTGTACCTTGGTGTGGTGAAATTCAAAACCAAAGATCAGAAGTACTTGGGAACATTTTTAAGCTTCACTCCAATTCCATTAACGCCCAAGAAGTGTGGTCTCTCAATTAGTTCAAGGGAGAATAAGAGAGTGGCTTACACTCATATACACACCATTTCACAATAGTGTCTCTTACATAAAAATTCTGTATGTTTCTCCCTTTGTATCTAACTAATTATCTAATTAGGCTAGCCTTTGGGCCATTCCAATTGGGCTCTAGTATGTGGCTTGGAGTGGGACCAAAACAGAACCAATAAGACTTTAGCTCCAATGGGCCTTGGGCTTTTTAGTCAACTCTTGACAAGTCCAAAGTTACCATTAATTATATTTAATATTATTATATAAATATAATTGCACTCTAGGCTTTATTAATAAATTATATCCCAAAACTTTATTATACATGCAACTTCTTCATAAAATATTTGTAGTAATACAAAGTCATGAATGTAGACTGCCACTTTGAAGATTACTACATCTTTGAGTACCCGGTTTAATCCTTTATGTTATTCATCATATATTTATGATATCCAAATTTATAAATATAAACTTTAGTAACTCCTTACTAAAGTATATCCAAATTTATAAATATAAACTTTAGTAACTCCTTACTAAAGTGGTTAGGTCTAACACTCTGAATAACCAAACCCATTAAACTTATTTCAATGGAATATTTTATATCTCTGTTAAGAGATTATGAATTCCATCTTAAGAATATATGTTCCATCAACACTAAATGTGGCTGTCCAACATACTGAGGATTTGATCGTGACTTTAGATCTCACTCCTGATATATCAAAGCAACCTACACCTCATGATCAGGTCCATTATTCTCTTAGGATTAAGAGTTCATGTAAATAAAAGTCGTGAGATTTATTATTCATTTGATAGTCGTTAGGAGAATAACAAATCTCACAGCGGTCCAGTTCAATATGTCTTAACTCTTAAAACATATCAACATACCAACTAAAAGTCTCCACTTCCATGATCAAGACAAATCATCTTAGTTGATATGTTATAGTCTTCACAAATGAAATGCCCAATTTCATCACCGACTACGAACTAAAATTCTGAGTTTACAAAGAACTTGTGATTTATATATTTTGTGACTAAATCACATAAATCACATATTATGCATCTCATGGACCATACGATAATGTCCAAATATTCATGTTACCTTTATTTTAAATAATAATAAAACAATTTTATTAATCACAACATAATGTCATACATAGCATCATACAATAGGATTTAAGGGCACACATTCTAACATCTACTTCATTCATGTGAGATTACATGGAATATCTAGAATTTTAGAAACAAAGAATAGAAAGGCGTACCTTGATGCAGTGAAATTCAAAATAAAAGAAGATCGAACTTGGGAAGACCTTCAATCTTCACCCCTATTTCACATATGTCCAAGATGTGTGGTCTCTCAATTAGTTATGTATGCACTTGTTTAAGAGAGAATTTGTTTAGAGAAAATTGTATTTTTCTCTTTTAATTGTATGTGCGTTTTTAACTGTCAAAAGAAGTTAATTTCTTTAATAACTCTTATTAAATAAATAACTGATTATCTAATTGGGCTAGCCTTTTGGGCCAGTCCAATTGGGCTTTAGTATGTGGCTTGGGATGGGACCAAAGGGACAAATAAAGTTTTAGCTCCAATGGGTTTCGGGCTTATCTGTCAACTCTTGACAAGCTCAAAGTTACCATTAATTATTTTTAATACCACTATGTAAATATAATTGCACTCTAGGCTTTATTAATAAAATTAAATCCCAAGAATTTATTATCTAAATAATTAACCCCTTCATGAAAATATTCGTAGTAATATAAAGTCATAATATATAACTGCCATTTTGAAAATTACTACCTATTGATCCTTGAGTACCCAGATTAATCCTTTAAGTTATTCATATATATTTATGAAATCAAATTTCATAAAATATAAACTTTAGTGATCTTTACTAAAGTGGTTAGGCCTAACACTCTGAATAACCAAACTCATTAAACTTATCTCAAGGGAATATTTTATATCTCTACAAAGAGATTATGAATTCCATCTTAAGAATATGTGTTCCTTTAGCACTACGTGTGGCTACTCAATATACTGAGGTTTTTACCGTTGAATTAGATCTCACTCCTAATATATCAAAGCAACCTACATTTCATGATCGGGTTCACTATCCTCTCAGGATTGAGAGTTTATGTAAATTAATTTATTATTCAGTTGACAATCGATAATAGAATAATTAATCTCATTGTGGTCCAGTTCAATATATCTTATACACTTAAGACACATCAACATATCAACTAGATGTCTCCACTTCCATGATCAAGACAAACCATCTTAGTTGACACGTTATAGTATTCACAGATGAAATTCTCAATTTCATCACTGACTACGAACTAAAGTTTTATGTTTACAAAGAACTTGTGATTTATATCTTCTGTGACTAAATCACATACTATGCATCTCATGGACTATATGATAATGTCCAAATATTCATGTTACCATTATTTTAGATAATAAAACAACTTCATTATTTATAACATAATGTCATACATAATATCATACACAGCATCGTACAGTAGGATTTTAGGGCACTAATCCTAACATAGGTTTCTCCTTGACAGTGAGTTTTTCATTAAAGAATATCTCCTAACTCGGATACACCCTTCCATCTTTACCTACCCAAGGTTCGAGGAAGCCACAATAGGAGAAGTCTCCTCCTTCTTTCATAAAGTTCCCATTAAGAGTGCCATGGTTTTTCTTGATTCTGTCGTAGCCTTCAAAGAATCCTAGGCCTTCCTTGGTCACTTGAGTCTTGATATTGGGAAACTCAACTACCCCTTTTCCCTCTTTTCCAAGGCCCATACCAAGCATGTACCTAATGTTCTTCATCATTGCAATCACCTTATGGCTACAATATGAGAACAAGTTGGTAGTGTACCTCTCATCCTTCAACCCATAGTTAGCCATATTTATGAATTCAAAGCCACTCATTTGAAGCTCATTCCCTCCTTCCTCAAGTTCACAAACCGACGTTAGGATCTCACCATCTCCAAGCACTCTGGCAATCCCTCCTTTCCATGAGATCTTCATCTTTTGGTGCAGTGAGGAGGGGATTGCCCCATTAGGGTAAAGCCAAGCCCTTCCCAAAAGAAGCTTGTAGTTTGGGGTGATGTCCATGACATGAAACTCCACAATGGTTTCCATTGGCCCAATCTTACAAGGAGCCTAGAAAGTACCCATGAACTTTCTCAAAGTGTTGTCATATGACCTTATAGTTAAGGGAGAAGGAACAATGGTCTCCATGTCTAGGCCAATAGTGAGGGTGGTCTTAAAAGGACAAACATTCAAGGCGGATCCATTTTCAATAAGAACCATTGGAACCTTGGCACCCATGCATTCAATGGTGATTTGCAAGGGTCTAGTATGAGTAGCTCCTTCAGGAGGGAGATCTTCATTGGAAAAAGTAAGGAGAGGGTGTGAGGAATCCTTAACTCCCATGAGAGACAAAACTTCTTGTGGTATAGTTTCTATAGGTACTTCTTTCCCATTCAAGGTGTCCAAGAGAGCCATACGGTGCTTTTGAGAAGCCATAAGCAAGCCCCATGCGGACGCATGAGCTTAGGTCTTTTTCAATTGCATCAAGACCCTATCTTCTTCTTCTTTATCTTCTTTTCCCATAGGTTCTGTGGGCTTGGACCCTTCCCCTAGATTCATACTAGAATGATCATTTTCCAAAAAGGATGGTTTGTAGTGCTTCCCACTCCTAGTGATATTTGCCACGTTGTCCTCCAAAACCCTTTTCTTCAATTTCGTCACTCCTTTGGGAAGTATTCCCCATATTACTATTGCTTCTTTTAAGACTTCATCTTCTTTATCCCATATTCCTTGGACTTCTATGGCATTGATATTGACATTTGTAGTTAACTTTGAGCAATCCCATTCAACCTCATCTACTTGCACCCAATTTTGATATGGAGGGGGAACCCTATGGTAATCGAGCAAAAGGTTCTTTCTAATGTTGGGTTTGGTAATGATGTTGGGATTTGGGAGGGTTCTATTGTCTATGAGGTCTTGTATCTCATGTTTGAGGGGGAAGCAATTGTCGGTTTTGTGGCCAGACTTTTGGTGGTAGTGGCAATATTCATTGAGGTTCCAAGTGGGAGGTATAGGATTAGGCATGGGTGTGGGGTCCAAAGACTTGACGAATCCTTTGGAGGATAGGTTTTCATATGCTTGAGTGAGGGTCATTCCTAGGTCGAAGAATTCTCGGCGAGCTTTCTTTGGGTAGGCTAGTGTTTATTGGGGTATGATGGCACTTACATTTACGGGATTGGGTGCTTTAGTGGTGTTCCCCCCTCCATATGTCTTCTTGGTTGGAGGCTTGCTTTCCCCTTTCTCCAATTGTCCATTATTGTGAGCATTTTCAATTCTTGTCCCACAATCACGTAATTCTCCAAATGAGCTAATAAGCGATGACAAAAGCCTACTGTTATAAATCGTAAGCAAGTTCTTGATGATCATGTTGATTTGGTCTTTCTTATTTGGCCTATTGACCTTTCTAGATCTCCATTTAGTCATGTATTCGGAAAATGCCTCCCCCACACCTTGCTTGGTAGTCTTTAAATCCCTAAGAGTCACAGTAATCATGGTGTTGAAGATGAATTGGTCCACAAACAACTCCACTTGCTCATTCCACACCTTAGTTTTACTTGGATCAAGGCTATAGTACCACCTTGATGCACCTCCCGTGAGTGAGAGAGGAAATGCATGCAAAGTTTGCTTCTCATCTAGCCCTTTCATTTCAGCAATGCTTAGGTATCTTCTTATGTGTTGCTTTGGATCCCCAGTCTCATGAAACTTTTTGCATTGGAGATCTTGAACTTGGGAGGCAATGTAATAGGAGCCTTTGAGCTTACTCGCCCCATGTTATAGAGGTAGTCATCCATCCTTTGTGCCTTACAGAAGGCAAGTTGCATCTTCTCCATCTTTTCCCTTACAACTATGGTTTCTACGGTGAGCTTCTCAAATTGCTTGTTTCTTTCATACTCCACTTTGTCTTTTTCGTCCCATTCTTCATCTTCCTCCTCATCATTATGGATTTCCACATGTGTGGATTCCTTGAGCTTAGATTCTTCCAACCTAGTAAGGCGTCCTCCCATTTTCTTGAGAGCTTCTCCATGTTCGTCCAAAGCCTTAAGGATCCTTTGTGCCATTGGGTCTTCCGTGGAGGTAGCCATTGTTTCTAAAGGGTTTTCTTTTTCTTGGTAGGTGTCCTCTATCTTAATCAATTGCCTTTCTTTCTCTCGAATCCAAATAGAAGTGGTGACATGTTTTCTTGACTTTGATGGTGCAATGATGCCTGAAAAGAAGCCTCATTTTTATTAAGTTTATGTCCCAATTAAAAGGTTCCTTTTACCTTTTAGATGTTCTTTGAAAATTCTTAAGCTCACTTTAATGGATGCCCAATTACAATGTCACTCTCTTTCCTCTCATGGATCCTTGCCCCTTGTTTCATTGGGTTTTGGTCCATTTACAATAAAGCTCTCATCTTACTCTCATGAGCTTTCATTAGAATGTACTTTGGAATTTTCAACCTTTTGTCTCAAACTTGGGCTTACAAAGTATTCATCACCTTTGGGCCTTTCATTCTTTATTTATTATTTCATCATTTTTTTCCTTGAAATAGCCCTCTAGCTAGAATATTTTGTAGCCTTCCTTTCAAAATCTATGAAATTCTCATCATTTTGGGCCTAGGCATGCAACAAAGAGACCTAAGATTAAGGAAGTTCGTTTTGGCTTTGAAGGATGCTGGATGCTAAGTCCATAGTGTATTTGTTACCTTAGGCCCAAAGTTCTCTTTTTCAAAAGGGCTTTTTCCCACTTGGGCCTACGATAGCAAATAAGCTATGGTCTTATGAACCTTTTAAGTTAAGATATGCCTTTAGATTTAGGGACAAGCCTATTATATGTGAGAACTTCTTCTCTTTTGTCCCACAACATCTTAGGGTATACCAGAACTTTAGGGCCATCCCTTCCATTTTTATACCTTTTATTTGTCCTTTAGAATTAGGTGAACACATGATATTTGGTTGAACAAACAAAAGATATATAAAGGGTACCCTTTATGATGGGATCTAGGATCTCTCTAGGGTGGGTAGGCTTCCTAAGGCTAAAGGGATAGATAAGAAGGTCACTCACAACTAGGTGGGCTATGATTCCAACCGAGGGCCTAAGTGGACCCCATAGTGGATTGGTAGTAAACCTTTAACATACTCAAAGCCCATTAAGGTGATGGCACTGATTGTGAGTTGGTGGGATGAATTTCAAAAAATTTAGGTCTAAATGGAGCCTTCCATCTCCCTACTCATCACCAAACAAGGTTAAGGGACAAAAGAACCAGTGAATGTGTGCGCAAAGCAAATATTGAAAGTTTTTATTAAGGTTAAGATGTATGACACATAGGAATTAAACTCATTATGCCCAGTGAAGTCGCCATTATGGACGCAAGGGAAAGCGTCGGAGTCGCCACCTAGATATATGGTCTAGGAACCATGAATATAGCGTTCTTTCGAGGAAGGACCATTGATCTTACTACCAGAGTATGGATTTGGAGTTTAGGTACGTTCTTGGGAAGGTGTTAGGCACCCAAGACCGCCCAACTCTAAGGTTGGCCTCCCATCATTGTGTCTTCTAGCTTAACCTTATTAAAAGCATGTTCAACACTTGTATTAAATAAACAAAATGCATGTTCATGTGAATGCATGACTTACCTTACTTACCTTGCAGCATCTCAGTACCTATGGCATCATGAATGGGCATGTGAATGCATGTTCATGACATCAAGGCAAGAAACAAACATAAAACCCTAATCTAAGCATGTTAAAGATAAACAAACATGTTAAAAGGTGAACTAGAACTCATGGGGATAATACATATATAACAAAAAAAAGAAGCTACACAAAACAAACATGTGAGTGCAAAAACAAAACAAAATTAGGGTTCTAGGTAATGGCATCACGCACGCTAGAACAGGATTTGCATACGCAGAATCAAGCCGGCTTGCGTAGGCTAGATCATGCGTACGTAAATCCTTACCCAGAAAACCTAAAAACACAGAAACAGAGCAAAACATTAAAACAACAAATTAGCAACCTATCGTACAAAAATTTGAAAAGAACTAAAGGGATAAACTAAACAAACTTGTACAAACATAAACTAAGCAAGAAAACAGGATTAAAATACAAAAGAAAAAACATAAAAGGAAGAAAAAGAAAAAGAAGGGTTAGACTTAATACTTTAAACAAAAGCTTTCCAAGCTTGATTTTGAGCGTTCCTTTCAGTCAAATCTATTCACAAACCAATAAGAGAGTGATTAGCAATGTTAAACTAAAAGGATTTGGGCCAGAAAAAGTTCCAATCAAATAAAATTGACTTGAGGGTGTTTTGTGAAAAAACTCCCTTTTGATTCACTATTTTCTATTGAATCTTAGGTTTTTCCTATGGGATTTTTATGTGTTTTGAAAATGTACCATGTAATTCTTTTTATATTTGAAAAAATGGGGTTTAGGACGACTCCCAGACGATGTGGGATTCGTCTCAAATCTCAGCCATTATTGCAGAAAACTTGTCTTTCTTATGCTTCTGAAACCCTAGCTGTGTAAGCAAGAATGTGCTTGTATACGCAAGCTGTGACTCACGTACGCAGGCCGAGGGCCACTTTGGTCATTTAATTTCCAAAAATAGATTTTTGCTCATTTAAAAGGTTATATTTTACATTTTAACACTACTCAAGTCAATTTAATATCTGATTGGGCTCTAAACTGGCCTTGGCCCATAGAGTTTGATCATCATTGGGGAACGAAGGCCCGAGTTGTAAGGGGTACAAAATGCGGTGTCTACAATCATGTTAAGACAACACCATAAACACAACAAAATTAAAAGATTATATTGGAGCATCAAGAATATCAAGAACATATTATCCAACCAAACATATTCATACTCATCATCAAACCATGTTATCAAACAATGTGCATTTACATATGAATGCATGACTTACCTTCACTTACCTTATCGTATCAATGCATGAACATGTAAATGTGTGCTCATGGTACTTAGACAAAAAAGAAAGAGAAAGAAAACCCTAATCTAACATGTTAGAAGCATACAACATCCACCTAACATTCATGTAGCATCATATCACATATCTCATCCAAGGCAGCAACATGTAAACATCAAAGGATCACATTGGGAACATGAAGATCACCAAACACATTCATGCTCATCATCAAAACATGTTATCAAACAAAGTGCACATATGAATGTAACAGTTACCTTTACTTACCTCCTTGCATTATAGCACCTATGGCATCAATGAATGGACATGTGAATGAATGTACATGGCATTAAGACAAGAAAGGAAGGGAAAGCCCTAATTTAAAGATGTAAACAAACAACCAACATGTGAAAGGTAAACAAACAACAAACATGTGAAACAGAGACTCAAGACCATAAACATGTGAAAAAGAATTTGAAATAAAAGCACATTATATGAGATAAAGAACAAAACAGAAGAGTTAGGGTTTCTAGGCAGGATCATGCGCACGCATGAACAAGCCTGCATCTGCAAAAAGGATTATGCGTACGTTGGAAACTAGCCCAAAAACTTTAACAACACAGCAAAACAGAGCAAAGCATAAAACAATAAATCTAACATCCTAACATGCTCAAAAACATAAAGAAAGCCTAAAACTAACCTAAACAAACATATATAAAAATAAACTAAACAAAGAAATAGATTAAAGGCAGAAATGGAAAAAGAAAAGTTTGAAAGAATACCTCAAAAAAAGAAGCTTTCAAGCTTGATTTTGACCATTCCTCTCAGTCAATCTATTCATAAATCAATAGAAATGTGATTAGTAATCTTAAACTCAAAGGATCAAGGCTAGCAAATGCCCCAATCAAATAAAATTGACTTGAGGATGTTTTATGAAAAACTCCCTCTTTGATTCACTATTTCTAGTGAATCTTAGGTTTTCCCTTAGGATTTTCTGTGTCTTGAAAATGTACCATGTAAGGCTTTATATAGTTGAAAAATAGGGGTTTGCAACGGCTCCCAGACGATGTGGGATTCATTCCAAACCTCAGTCTTTAATGCAGAAAATTTGTCTTTTTTATGTCTCTGAAACTCTAGCTGCGTACGCAGACTTGTGCCTGTGTACTCAAGCGTATGGCCTGCGTACGCAAGTTTGTGCCTGCATACGCAAACCGTGGGTTTTCTTTGGCCTTTTTTTTTCTTCCAAAAATAGATTTTTGGTCATTAAAAGTTATATTTTCCGTTTTAACACCTCTCAAGTCAATTTAACATCTAATTGGAACCTAAACCAATCTTGGGCCTTGGAATTTGGGCATCATTGGGGAATGGGGGCCCGAGTCGTAAGAGGTATAAAATGCGGTGTCTACAACAGCATCTGTGATTAACCCCTAGGGAAAAGCAACCTCGTTGCTTACACATTAGATCATACCCGATCCCTAAGGGGTTCCAACCCTACAAGGGCATGCATGCATATAATAATGGCTCTGTCATGTAAATGTGTACAGACAAAATTTGTGGCAAGTAGCCAAAACTCTGCATTGAGGAGGACATTGCCAAAAGTTCAAGATCTTCTCCGAGAAGGCAAGACCATCCAAAATGGAGCTTTTCATTGTAAATTTGCATTTTCTTGCATTGTAAAAGGCCTACTGTTGAAGCCATTATCTATAGCCCATGATCTTGGGACGTTGTAAAAAGCCAAATTTTGTAAAAGCATTAATTTTCCATGTAATCAAAAGAGAAGGGTCCATCCCGTAAATTTGAGCATGATATGAAAGTTACGGTTACTTGCCAAGCTTGTGCATTAATCCGCATCACTATAGAAACTCACCATGATAAATACCCAATCAAGGGTCCAAGCCAATATTTCAAAAATGATAGGTGCATTTTAAATCAGCAAGAACCTAAACTAACTTCATGTTTGTTTGGTGTTTCCACATTCTCAAATGTATCCCATTTCTCTCCTGTCCCATTCTTTCAGGATCATAAAGAGAAAAGATTGCTCAAAGGAAACAGTCCAAGTTATCATCACATCGTGATCCCATCATCACTAGGTCTCGTGTTAGAAAGATGTCTACTAGTGATCCTTCAGCTTTTGAAGTAAGTGTTGCCAAGTTTATACAGATGAAAGAGCAGATGGTAGAAATGATGCGCATGATGCAACAGCTGGTTGTAGGAGGGAACCGAGATTCATCTAGTCCCACTCTAGAGGGCTATGCACCCCACTCTGAAAACGAGATTCGGCCTCCACTAGATCCAAATCAGGGCCAAACCACACTATCATTTCACCCTATAAGGGAATAACCAGGAAGTGGATTCTTCTAAGGATAAGACCTTAAGTCTAATAACGGTCAAATCAAAAGTCAAATGGAGACCTTGACTAAGAAAATCCATATGATAGAGGGCTCCAGCGCCCGAGGAAGTGTCGATCTAGGTACTCTGACCAATTTCCCTCAAGTCATTATGCCTCCCAAGTTCAAGGCACTTGAGTTTGTCAAGTACGATGGCACTGAAGATCCTTGTGCCCATCGAGCAGGTTATGTAGGAAAATGGAACCTTATGGAGACAATCATCCTTTGCTCTGCCAAATTTTCCCTAATAGCTTGACTGGCCTTACAGCCACATGTTATGTGAGATTGGAAAAGACCTCCAACTAGAGAGAGATAGCCAATGCATTTTTGGAGCATTACCGGTTCAATACTAAGATAGCTCCTGACCACACAATTCTTCAGAGGACAGAAAAGAAGAGTGGGGAATCTTTCCGTGAGTATGCCTAAAGGTGGTGCCAGCTAGCCACCCAAGTACTTCCTCCCATGATGGAAGACGAAATGATCAAGTGGTTCATCGATAACCTTAAGCCTCCTTACTACAAGAAGATAATCAGTGCCCAAGTCATTCACTTTACTAGCTTGATTCCTATTGGGGAGCGCATTGATGAGGGTATTAAGAGCAAGAAAATAGTCGATCTTGAGGCTCTAAATTTTATGATAGAATAATAGGTAAAAAGGGCAATCGGCCACAAAGGGGAAAGACTCAACAACACAATGTAAGGAAAGACTCAAAAAGACTTGACAAATTGAGGACACGACAATTCAAAAAAAAAAAAAAAACAAAATTGAAATGGCTCATCCTCTAGCAAAGGTGTTCACATGGATCAAATCCCTTAGGCAGATCCCTTCATTCATTCTTGCTTGTTTCTCACTCACCCATTTCTTAAGGTTGTGGCTTGGTGATCACCCCTTGATCTATCAAATCTTGAACTTTATGCTTCAACCTTAGGCAACTATTTGTCTTGTGTCCTATCCTTTGGTGGAATGCACAATGGTCATTTATATTCCAATTTATCGAACACCCTCTTTTGTGGTTGAGCAAAAACAACATTCACGTTGTTGAAAGCACCACCCTTTTCTCCTTCATTGAACATTTTCTTGGCTTGAAACTTGGCTTCACGTAGGTCTAATTGTCTAGTATTAATGGCATCTTTAATTCTTGTACCACAATCACGTAACTTCGCAAAGGAATTGATAGACGATGACAGAAGCCTATTCTTGTATACTAGAAGCAAGTTCTTGATGATCATGTTAATTTGATCCTTTTCATTGGTCCTATTAACCATCTTGGAAACTTTGTTCTTCCACCTCATCATATACTTAGAAAATGTCTCATTGAACCCTTGCTTAGTAGTCTCCAAGTCTCTCAAAGTCACATCAATCACGGTGTTGAAGATGAATTCGTCCACAAACAAATCCACTAGCTCATTTCACACCTTAGACTTGCTTCAATCCAAGTTGTAGTACCATCTCGAGGCATTTCCTGTGAGAGACATAGGGAAGGCAAACAAAGCTTGTTTCTCATCCAATCCCTTCATTCCAATTAAGCTCAAATATTGTCGAATATGTTGCCTTGGATCACCACTTCCATCAAACTTTTTAGCATCAGAAATCTTAAACTTGGGAGGCAATGGCGCCAATGGGGTTGAGCCCAATCCACCTATAGTATACAAGAAGTCATCCATCCCTTGGGCCTTGCGAAAGGCTTGTTGCATCTTTTCCATCTTTTCCTTCATCATGTCAGTTTCAATAGCTATCTTATTTTTGTCATGATTAACTTCATCTTCCTCACCTTTCTTATCTTGATGGGGGTTCCTTCCTTCTTCCAAACAACCTAGGCGATTCTCCAATTGTGCTAGCACTTCTCCTTGATTTGCCAACATTTGGGAAATCTTCTTAATTGCTTCATTAGTAGCCCCAGCCATGTCTCCTAGTATAATAATGTCAACTACCTTTAGGCGACTAGGGGTAGGTGATCGAAACCAAGTGAACTTAGGAAGTTCTTTTGAGTAGGGAGTGTTATTGTGCCTGAAATAAAATTTGATCAAATAAATATGTGCTCCCAATGTATTTAAAAATTTTGGACCCAACATCTTAATCGACTTTTTTTGCTTGCATCAAAATGTGGACTAAATGTATGCCCCATTCGTATTCTAAGTCTTGTTTCATTTCATTATCTTGGACTTAGAAATAGAATGAGCTACATCAATCTTTCAAAATTCATGTTTTCTTTATTTTTAAAGCCCAATTACATCATTCACATCTCTCATTCGCTCTCCTTCCCTCACTTGAATCCAAGCCCAACTTTTATTTCTTTCTTTTTCTTTTCTTTTCTTTTTTTCTTTGGGCTTTGGATCAAGGGAGTCAATACTGTACCAAAGGCCGTTTCAATTTGGTCAAGAAAACCAAATATTTCAATATCGGTTAATATCGATGTACTGTTTTGGGATTACCACTAATTAATATATATATATATATATATATACATCTTCATTATTCAAAATCTATATAATTTGTTACAAATATTCAAAATGATAATTTACATATATGCTTTAATATGTGAACCTTCTTATTAAAGTGTCAGCTCATTAATAATAAATAAAAGAAAATACTTAGATAATACTTAATAGATTACATGGTGATAGTTATATTAATAATAGTAATAATACAAGTTTGTAGTTGTAGATTGCAGATCACTTGTATCCTTAACAAAAGTAATAAAAGTTTGAATTGTCAAATGCCATTGAAACTTGTGTCTTTTTAATATTAAAAAAATATAAAAATCTATTTGAAATTTAAATTGTCCAAGTTCACATGGGTAGTGTCAGGGCACACCTCCACACTTAACAAAAGGTAAAGTCTCTTCTTTGATAAAAACAAAAGGCAAAGAAAGTTCAAAGAAACATTAGTCAGTAAGAAGAGAAACAGAAGTGGAGCAAGTCTGGATGAAAGATGAAGAAGAAGAACTAAAGACAAAAGGGAGATGGAGGATGATCCACGAGGTGGTGTCGCTGCCAAAAAAGTGGAAGCGATAGCAAGGATCTGGATTTCTTTTTTTTCTTTTTCTTTTTTTTTGTTGGTTTACACTTTACCAGCCGATTTTCATTTTGTTAAGGACATATTTTATGTAGTTGGCTAATCCTTTGACAAAGCGCACTTTACTTGTAATTGGGTAGATCTAGGATGTGTTTAATACTTCAAGGAACATGTTGTTCAAGTGTAGTATTAAAGCCATGAAGATTGGACCAAGAAAAAAGTGAAGAAAAGGTGTTCATTAAAGCTGGACAGATAGCTCGACACCTGTGGACAGATAGCTCGACAGCTGCTCGACACCTCCCCGATAGCTAGCTATCTATCAAGATCTTAAGGTGTTTTCTTATCACAATCTCGACACCTTCTCGATAGTTGGTGGATCGATTGAGAAAGCTCCTGTCCCCTCGATAACTTCTCGACACCTCCTCGACACCTAGCTATCTATCGAGATTTAAATCTCGACACCTCCTCGACACCTGCTATCTATTGAGGTTACGAAAATCAGAATTTTCAGATCTGATTTTTGGGCCAGGCTTTTGTATTTGTGTAGGGTTTCTTTTCTCACAACCCTAGACCTATATAAGGCTTATTTTAGAAGCCGTCACATAAGAGAATAAGAGAATACAAGGAGAACATATTCAAAAGATGACCAATGCCTTATTCTCTCTGAAAGAAGCTACTGCGTCTTTGCGCCTTAGGGTTTTGTAACCAAGTACTTCTTGATCTTCATTCTTGATGAAGTGAAGAACTTTGCAGCCAACATCTTCTTCTAGTTAGTGATTAAGTCGCGTACTGGGATCTACGCAATTGGTTAGTCACGTACTTGGGATTCGTGCAACAAAAGGGTGGCGTTCATATATTGAAGAGTTCAGAGGTTCTAAAGCGGTAGAAGGTTTCTGCTGTGAGTTCATCTACAGGGATTGTAAAGTCTAGGGACAAAGGTTTTGTACTAGATCTGAAATTTCTCTTTACTATAGTTGATTGCTTTTCGGGAAGGTTTCCCCCCATGTTTTTTACTGTGAAACTGGTTAGTTTCATTGGTTTTCCTGGGTCATCATATCTTGTCTTATTTATTTTTCCGCTACATATTATTTTGACATGATATTGATGTTTGTTTGTTTTAATTAGTTTTATTGATAATAAATCTAATTAACAACTTGGGTTTAAAACTTGTTAATTCTATCATCCGGGGTCTAAATTTCTCAACACATTTTCCGGCCGATATCCGGTATTTTTCCTAGAACAGCCAATATGTCCCAGTATGACCCGGTATTTGGAGCAGAACAAAACAGTCGTGTTTCTATTCCGGTTTAAGCACTAGTACAGCAAATTTTGACGGTACCGGCCGGTACTATACGGAATCGACTTCCTTGCTTTGGATCCAATTACAAGCCATTCATCTCGCCCTTTCATCCTCATTTGGGCATAAGCATAGGTTGTTCATGAATTTTGCAAGGTCAGTCCACACCTTGTGCTCTATTAGACCTTATGAAAATGGTCTCATCAAACAATTTAAACACAAAGATCAATGCCCCATTTATAATTCAAGCACATCATGCTTTGGAAAATTTCTTTTCTCATGAAAAACTTGTTTGAACTTGTATTTAAAATGAGCCATGATATATAGAAGTCCACATCTTTCTTTTCTTTTTCTTTTTTAAAGAAAAAGTGACAAAGTTTATCTCAACCCATCAAAAATCTTTTACTTGTCCCATTACAAAGCCCATCTTGAATGTTCACTCTCTTCCCTCGTGAGGGCCTTGTCCCTAGTTTCAAAAGTTTGATCCAATTTTTTTCTTTCACTCTCAGATGGGCTTTGCACCTAGTTCGAAGAGTTTGGTCAATTGGTTCCAAAAAGATTTCCTCTTTTAATCTTCATTGGGCTCTTGGTGAGCCTACATCTTTCGGTTTTAAGGTTTCAAAACTTTCCCAAAGCACAGATGGGTCCAACATCTTCTCAATAAAGTCCATAACATACTCATGATCTTGGGCTCTCTTGCTTCTGAAAAGGATTTTTAGAGTTTTGACCCAAAAGCTAAGGTATGCTATGACTTTATGGCTCACGATCTTAGGCCCTCTTGATTTGAATTTTTTTTTAACGGACCCAAAACTTAGGATATATCATGGCTTTGTAGATCATCTTTTATCTTCTTTTTCATTTTTTTTTTTTTCTTTTGAAAATTTTTCTCTTTTTTTTTTTTTTTTTTTTTGAAAATTCATCTTTTTTCTTGAAAATTTTATTTTCTTGAATTTATTTTCTTTGCAAAAGATTTTTCTAAAAATTCCACTTCTTAAAAAAAATTATTTACAAAAGATTTTTTTTTTTTTGAAAAATTTTCTTCTTTGCAAAAGACTTTCTTCTTTTCTTGAAATTTTTTTTTTTTTGAACTTTTTCTTTTAGGTTAAATCAAACAAAGATCAAACACATGCACTTGGGCTTCCCTATGAATTGGATTTAGGGTTACACTATGTGTGGGTAAGGCCTTTAATGCTAAAGGGATAAGATTAATAGGTCACTCACAACTAGGTAGGACATGATTCCAACCATAGGCCTAAATGGACCATTGTAAATTGGTGGCTAACCATTAATGTACTCAAAACCCATTATAGGTAATGGCATAGATTATGAGTTGGTGGGATGAACTCCAGAAGATTTGGGCCCGAACGGAGCCTTCCACCTTCCTACTTATCACCAACTGGGGTGAAAGGGATAAAAAGAACCAAGTGAAGTGTGTGCAAAACAATATTAGAAAAGCATTTGTTAAGATTAGGAAATGGAACCCATTGGAGTCAAACACTCTATCCCCAGTGGAGTCGCCACGGGGGGCGTAACAGGGGAGTACGTCTCGGCTGAGTGGATCATGACGGAGAAAAAATGGAGTCACCACCTAGATTAAGTCTAGGAACCATAATCATAGTGCCCTTGTGGAAGGAATGATCTTTACCAGAGCACGTGTCCAGAGTTTAGGTATAAGGATGGGAAGGTGTTAGACACCAAACCCCACTCAACCCGTAGGTTGGCCTCCACTTATTGTATTCCAAATCCTAATCCCATCAAAGGGTCCTCTAATATGTTATTCTATACTCACACACACTAACATGCATCTAACATCCAAAACAGGACATATGTCCCCTAGTCATCCATAGCATAAAAACCCTACCATCCATCTAACACATATATATCCAAGGGCAGCAAGTATATCACAAGGCAGAAACATCAACAAGGCATTAATATCAAGCATATCCCAAACATCCAAACATAGCATCATGGCATCAACCAAATCATGTTCATTAACCATATCATGCTCATCATCCAAATCAAATGCATGTTAATGTAATTATGTATGACTTACCTCATAACATCACAGCACCTATGCAACAATGCATGTTCATGTTCATATGCATGTTCATGTGATTCATCCAAGATATAAACCCTAATTATCAATATGTCAAATAAACAAGTAAAACATGCTTTTCTACTAACCCTAGACCTAGACATGTGAAAACTAGACTCAACAGGACCTAAACATGTAATTTAAACTATATATATATATATATATATAAAAGCAAGAACCCAAAATCAGCGTTTCTGGGCACGAGTATGCGTACGCATGCCTCTAGTATGCATACGCATACATGCCCAGAAACACAATTTTAAAGCAAGCAACAAACAACAATCAAACAAAACCTAGCATGCTTCTAATATTTGATTCAACCCTTCATTCAAAACATGGTATGACACAACAAAACAAAATTAAACAAAGCAAAACATATTTCTAAGCATGTAAAACAAATCAATCAAATTAAAAACAATAAGAACACAAGTCACAAAACCCTAAATTAAGGAAAAGTCATAGGGAGAGACTTACCATGCTTATAGATCACAACTTAATAGAGATTTAACTGGCCCCTCAGTGCCTACACAACAAAATTCAATGAGATTCAAAGGTAAATAGAAGATTTCAATGGTTCTTAGTTATCACAACTCAAAATAAAAATGATTCTTGAAAAGGTTTTGATTCGATGATTTGAAAAACTTAGTTTCTTCTTGAATGAACACTAGAGAAAGGTTTTAAAAATGTGCTCATGGTTGTGTGTGCAGAAGGTTTTTAGAAAAAATGAGTTTTGGAAGAGTTTTAGTGAAAAAGACTCTCTCTCTAGCTAGGGTTTGAGTTTGGAGGCATAAGGTTTCATTTATATGTTTCATTTAGTGAATGATGTTTTATGCCCCTAAAACTGAAGTTCTGGAGTTCTATAACGCGGCCTGCGTATGCAGGTACATGCATGCGTACGCATGCATCCCAAAAAGCCCTAATTTTGACTACTGGGCTGGCCTGACTTCGAATGGTCATAACATTTGTGTTCCAATTGAAGCCCAGGATGTCTACTTTCTAATGAAACAAAACTTACTTAAAAATTCTTTGTGGAGCAAAGGTTATGGTCAAACCAATGAGCAATGGTCATTTATCAGCATTGTTTTCAAAGCAATTTGAGCACTTTTGATTTGTGATTACTTCCAAACTATAAAAATAACTCCAATTACTTTTTGTAGATATGTCAAGCTCATCATTGGGATTGGGGACTAAAGTTTATTAACTGGGTATAAAATGAGGTGTCTACATATGCTTGGTTGAGTAATGTGTTCTTGATGTTTAGATGGCTATCACATGTTCATGCTTGTTTAGTGCTTCCATGTCTATGTTTCTGCCTTGGATATGATGTGTTTTTTTGTTTGCTGCCTTGGATATGATGTGATCAGAAGCATGATAGATGTATATTAGGGTTTGAGATGAAATGTCATGTTGTTTGCTTAGATGTATGCTAATGTGTGTATGAGTCTAGAATGATAAATATTGAGTGTGCCTTTAATGAGATTAAGATGTAAGACACAATGAGAGGAAGCCAACCCACGAGTCGAATGCGATTAGGTGCCTAACACCTCCCATTTCCATATCTAAACTCCGAACACGTGTTTTGGAAGTAGATCAATCATTCCACGAAGGGCGCTATATTTATGGTTCCTAGACCTAATCTAGGTGGTGAGTCCGTGCTTTTTCCTTCTCCGTCCTGGTCCACTTCGCCGAGGCGTACTCCCTCTCGTTGCTCATATTGGTGACTCTACTAGGGATAGAGAGTTTGATTCCAATGTGTATTATTTCTTAATCTTAATAAAGGCTTATTCAATATTTGTTTGCACACACTTCACTTGGTTCTTTTTGTCCCTTTTACCCCAGTTGGTGATGAGTGGGAAGATGAGTACGCTCTATTCAGGCCAAAGTCTTCTGGAGTTCATCCTACCAATTCACAATCTGTGCCATTGCCTGTAATGGGCTTTGAGTACGTTAACTGTTTGCCACCAATCCACTACGGTCCATTTAGACCCAAGGTTAGAATCATGGTCCACCTAGTTGTGAGTGACCTTCTGATCTATCCCTTTAGCTCTAGGGAGCCTACCCACACTTAGAGAGATCCTATCAATAAGAGGGTACCCTTTATATCTCTTATTTGTTCAACCATATATCTTGTGTTCACCTAATTCTAAAGGATAAATAAAAGATGTAAAAATTTTGAGGATGACCCGAAAGTTATGGCATACCCTAAAATGTTGGGATAAAAGAAAAGAAGTTCTCACATATAAGAGGCTTTTCCCAAAATCTAAAGGTATATCTTAACTTGAAAGGTTCATAAGACCATAGTCTAGTTGCTATCATAAGCCCAAATCAAAAGGCCTCTTAAAAAGGAGAACTTTGGGCCTAAGGTAATGAATATGCTATGAATTTAGCATCCAACATCCTACAAAGCCAAAATGAAATTCCCTAATCTTGGGCCTCTTTGTTGTATGCCAAGCCCCAAAATGATGAGAAATTCATGGACTTTAAGAAGAAAGATACAACATATTTTAGCTAAAGGGCTACTTCAAAAAAATAATGATGATAATGAATGAAAAAAAAGAAGAGCCCAAAGGTGATGAATGAATTGTAAGCCCATATTTAAGACAAATGGTTGAAAATCTCTAAGTACATTCTAAAGGAAGCCCACAACAGTAAGATGAGAGCTTTATATGTAAATGGACTAAAACCCATTGGAATAAGGGGCAAGGTTCACAAAAGGAAAGGGAGTGATTTTCGTAATTGGGCCTTCATAAAATGTACTTAAAGACTTTCTAAGAACATCTAAGAACCTTTTAATTGGGACATATGCTTATGCTTCCAATGGCTTCTCCCAGTTTTCCCACATGCCATGATGTCTGACCACGTGACTTAGGAGGATATTGATCGCATGATGATTGGAGGAACAGTCCACTTCCTCCTTCCAGCGCTAGTGCATATTCCTGGACCATGGACCTTCACTAGGGCTCATGTCAATGACTTTTCTGAAATGGGAAGCACAGGGTCATGGGAGGATCATGATTAGCCAGAATAGACCTTGATGAGTCAAAAATTCTTGATCGTCATTAGTTGAGATCGTCATTAACCAAGGGAAGATGTTACGCATTTATTGCGCCCATTGATGACAAAGTGTAACAGAAGGAGCAACGGTTACAGAGTGAGTTATGAAATTCAAACAAAGATCTTATAATGCACTAGCCGTTGAGCATAAATACAGCAATTCATTGCCCATTAATTAGGCACGCAACTATAAAAGAAAAGGCAACAGAAGTTAAAGGTACACACAAAATACTCTAAAAAAATCACTTTCCAGTCGATTCTCTCTAAAATCTTTTCACCCTTACTGACTTAAGCATCGGAGGCAGTTTGGCTTATGCCACACTGGCGTGTTACTCTTCAACCCAGTTCGTTTTGCAGGTTTTCCTCCAACAGAGATGACCCTAATCATAGCTTCGTCCATCCACTACGACGAGGAGCTCAATTGCTAATTTTTTGCATCATCAATTTGGCGCCGTCTCTAGGAATCGCTAATCATTCAAGCCATCTTTCCTAGTGACAAAAGAGTTCCTCAAAGTACGAGATGGAACCAAAAATTGCATAACAACCAAAAGCTACGCAACAAAAACAAATCTAGGCCCTCTTGGCTAATGTGGAAAAGCTGACTCGCCAAAATGAAGAGTTATGAAAGACAATGGAATCCCAAAATGCAGAACGACAGCGAACAATTGAAAACCAAAATGAAGAAGAATCAAACTCCCAAGCCAATAGGCGAGATA
The DNA here is from genome assembly GCA_023736055.1 of Quercus glauca. Taxonomy (NCBI): domain Eukaryota; kingdom Viridiplantae; phylum Streptophyta; class Magnoliopsida; order Fagales; family Fagaceae; genus Quercus; species Quercus glauca. The sequence continues at coordinate 26,252,318 of CM043315.1, forward strand.
GGACCTCTGGAGAAGATCCTTCCAGGATGGAGAATGAGTTTTGCAACATGAGGAAGGAGATGGACAAGTTAAAAAGTGCCATGAAGGACAAAGGCGGGTAGAATTTGGATGGGATGATTCGAAGGACAAACTCACCATTCACCACTGAAATACTGAACTGTCCCCTCCCATCGAAATTCCGTCTCCCACAGTTGGAATCATATGACGGTTCCAAGGATCCCTTGGATCACTTTGAATCATTCAAGACATTGATGCTGTTGTAGATGAACCCTGACGAGGTGATGTGCAGGGCATTCCCAATGACATTGAAAGGAGTAGCCAGGGTATGGTTTAGCAAGATACCCCCAGGAACTATTGTAGATTTTGAACAACTCAACAAGGGTTTTGTTCGTCATTTCATTGGGGTGCAAAGACACAAGTAGCTAACTAGTCATCTTTTCAAAAGTCAACAGGCGGAAGGAGAATCACTAAGACAGTACGTGACTCAATTCAATAAGGAGCTACTGCAAGTAGATGAAGCTAAAGACCAAGTCATCCTAACAACTTTCCAAGCAGGGTTGCTACCCTCGGATTTTTTCTTCTCAATCACCAAAAGCCCACCAAAAACAGTCGCGGAATTGCTCCAAAAAGCTTAGAAGTACATGAATGCAGAAGACGTGGTGCTTGCAAAAGAAATGAAAGGAAAAAGGAAGAGAGACAAAGGAACAAGCAACAATCACGATAAGAAGAAAGAGAAACGAAGTGTTAGGCAGACCACAAGAAAAAGAAGGAACTTCCGGATAGGAAGCCAAAGTTCACTAACTTTACTCCCCTAAAAATGCCAATTGAGCAAGTCCTGATGCAGATAAAGGACGATCCCTCCCTGCAATGGCCAAAGCCAATTAGTACTTCAACAGAAAGACGAGACAAGAACAAGTACTGTAGGTTCCACCAGGACCACAGGCATCGCATCGACAAGTGTAGACATTTGAAAGACCAAGTGGAGACTTTAATCTGGCAAGGGAAGTTACAAAAGTATGTCAGGAAAATGGAGCCCACAGATACCAACGGAAGGATGATAAGGACAGAATTCGAGAAGCAAGAGATAGCAAACCTCCTACAAGAGAGATAAAGACGATCTTGAGAAGATTGACGGCAGGCGAAACATTGAAGTCCCAGAAAAAAGCCCATGAGAGAGAAATAAATAGTGTCCATTCATGGCTCCCTCTAATGAAGATGCCATGGAATGACGAACCTGATATCGTTTTCTCAGAGAGAGACAGTCGCGGCATTAGGCAACCCCATGACGATCCACTAGTAATCATGCTCAGAGTAGAAGAATTCAACATCCACCGGGTACTTATTGACAATGGAAGCTTAGCAGATATCGTCTATTTGCCTGTGTTTCAGCAGATGAAACTAGACAAGAGAAGGATCAGATCTTTCACCTCTCCTCTAGTAAGCTTCACTGGAGATAGAATCGTCCCTAGGGGGCATCGTTACTCTAACCGTAATTGTAGGCACTTACCCAGCACAGGTCACCAAGGAAATTGATTTCCTCATAGTTGACTGCCCTTCAACATACAACATTATCTTAGGAAGACCTACACTCAACAGGCTAAAAGCACCGACATCCACATATTGCTTGAAGGTGAAATTTCCAACAGCCCGTGGAGTAGGAGAAATCAGAGGAGATCAAGTTCTAGCAAGAGAGTGCTATCAAGCTGCCTTAGCATCTGGGGAGAACCACACGTGGGTGATCAATGAACCAAAGCCCATCCCCGAACCGTCAGAAACAACATAGGAAGTTGAGATCGTCCCAGGAGATTTGACAAAGGTATTAAAGATAGGATTAGCATTCCCAACTCTGGAGAAAGAGATGATGGTTTCCTTCTTGAGGGCAAACCAAGATGTTTTCGCCTGGAAACATGAGGATATGCCCAGAATTGATAGGAAGATCATACAACATCATATCAACGTCAACCCAGAATGCAAACCTGTATAGCAAGACCAAAGAATATTTGCACTAGATCGCAACAAAGCAGTAACTGAAGAAGTAGAAAAGCTACTGGAAGCTGGTTTCATCAACGAAGTCTTCTACTCAGATTGGCTAGCAAACGTGGTGGTGGTAAAAAAGAGCAATGGCAAATGAAGGATGTGTGTTGATTTCACAGACCTGAACAAGGCTTGCCCAAAGGTTAGCTTCCCCTTGCCAAGGATTGATCAACTGGTAGACTCAACTGCTGGACACAAGCTCTTAAGTTTCATGGACACATTTTTTGGATACAACCAAATCCTTATGGACAAAGAAGATCAAGAAAAGACCTTACTCGTCACCAGCCAAAGGTTGTACTGCTACAAAGTTATGCCCTTTGAATTGAAGAACGCAGGAGCCACATACCAAAGATAGGTGAACCGCATGTTTTCTCACCAAATTGGAAGAAATGTGGAAGTATGCATAAACGATATGCTGGTGAAAAGCAAGGATGAGGCCAACCACTTGGACAATTTGAAAGAAACCTTCAGCACACTATGTAAGTACAATATGAAACTAAACCCTGCAAAGTGTGTTTTTGCTGTTGCTTCAGGGAAATTCTTGGGATTTATGGTGTCGCAGCGAGGCATAGAGGAAAATCCAAACAAAGTAAAGGCAATAATCGAGGTCAAATCACCAAAAATAGTGAAGGAGGTGCAGAGCTTGACAGGAAAGGTCGCGGCTGTAAACAAATTCATCTACAGGGCAATGAACTAGTGCATGCCATTCTTCAAGGTCTTGAAAAAGGCCTTTCAGTTGACTTACAAGTGTGAAGAAGCCCTTGCAAAATTAAAGGAGTACTTGATGAAGCCACCATTGCTAAGTCCCTCGATGATGCGAGAAAAGTTGTACCTTTACTTAGCAGTGTCTAACACTGCGGTAAGTTCGGCACTGATTAGAGAAGAAGAAAATGTCCAGAAGCCAGTCTACTATACCAACCAAGCATTTTTGGAGAAGATTTTCACAAAAACCAAGCTATCCGAGAGGTCGTGGACTAAGCTTGTTACCTTGGACACCCTTCATTGGTATTGTAATGGTCCCAAACCAACTGCGGCTGCCCGTCATTACGATTCACAAATCCACCAACGTAAGTCCGTCGCCCAAACACTTTGATTTCCTTGTTTCAAGTTATCTAACTCCTTTTATCTGTCCACCTTTGTGCAGAAATGGAAGAGAGCAAGAGAAGAGCTTACATCAAGCAGCAAGCTGCCAAGAAAAAGCAGGAGGGGAAACTACCTCCTAAAGCAACGGGCCAGGCTAATCCGTCAACTAAAAGGAAACTGTCAAAGAAGGTTGACCATCCACCTAAGGAGCCAAAGGTGATGACGGGGCTAACGTTAGCGAAACTCCAACAAAGTTGCCCCCTAAGCCTGGCCTAGGAGTTGGGAAGGGCCTGATGAAGGGCCCTGTTCTTTTTTGTGAGGACTCTAGCTATGCGCTCAAGTAGATCTCGTTGATCATTAAAGATGACGATTATTCTGACTTTGGCAATCATGCTACAGAGGCTATAGGGGAGACGGGTCTCTTTAGCCTAACACAGGTATGTATACCCGTGTCTTTTCTTTGTTTCTTCCTATTGTTGTCTTTCTCTAATCTTTCTATTTCATGCGGGGGGTGGTTATGATGAAAGGGCTAATGGTCATTATGTATCCTATGAGACGGTGTTGGGCCATTTGAGAGAAAAACTAGGTGCAAAGGAGACGAAGGTGCAGGAGTTGCTGGCCTGGAAGGATGTTCAGATAGGGAAGCTAAACTTGACCAAGCAACTCTTAAAAGAGTCGGAGGCACAAGTTGAAGCTCTGAACAAAATTCTCAAGGACAAAGAGGCGGAGATCTTGGAGGCTAAGAGTCAACTCCGTCATTCTAAGGATGTCGCAGTAAAGGAATATCGTGACTCTGACGACCTCCTTAGGGAGCTTTGCAGCTCCTTTCCTGACAGTTTTGACAATTGCATCTGTCAGGCCAATGCCTCATTCCCAGACCTTAACCTTTCTCACATCAACATTGATGCCTAGCCCCACTCCAGCTCAACCCATCTCTTCTGTGGGTACCGACGATTTATTCGCTGATGACCCAGTGACAGAACCTCTTGGCGATGGAGACTCCTGTAGATCAAGCAAATCCGTTGGGGATGAAGTCTGTACACTTGAGGGGGATTCGACGGTTGGGGGGGAGGATGGAGAGGACCCTTTGCCTTAGGACTAGTCTTTACTTTTTCTTTCAGTTTACTTATTTAAATGTAAAGATCTTTTTGTCAGAACAGTATTTAGGTTCATTTAACCATTGCTTTTTGTATCTAAACTTCTCCCTTTGTGGGCTTTTATAATATTTTGTTTATTTGTTTCACAAAATATCCGTCTACTTTGAATTTGTAGATTTAATTCTTTGAACGAAATCGTCCAATTTCTTATATGAATATAAGGCATTGGTCAGGATGGGGCCTTACATTTTGTAGACATACGTTAATAATGTAAAACGAACCCGTCTACTTCTTGAATCTGTCTATTATTTCCTGAATCCGTCAACTATGTGGACTTGGCATGAACCTGTCCTCCTTATAATTTATTTCTTTAAGACGAATCCATCCATTATGTGGAATATAATTTTAGATCTTTAGGCCATCTCATAAGGTGAATCCATCCACTTATGGACTGATCTTGGCCCTCCCCTTAGGATGAACTCATCTTGTGGACTTCATAATCATAGACCACCACATAGGATGAATTTGTTCACTTATGAACCGATTTTAGTTCACCCCTTAGGATGAACCCGTCCACTTATGGACTTCTTTTTTTTAGCTCATCCTTCGAGGAATCCATCCACCTAGGGACTTGATATAATCTTGATCACCCCTCAAGATGGACCCATCCACTTATGGACTAATTTCAGCTCACTTTCTGGTGAACCCATCCACTTGTGGACTAATTTTTATGGTGAACCCGTCCACTTATGGACTAATTTTTAGCTCACCCATTGGTGAACCCATCCACTATTCTAGACTTTTAATGGAGATATATCATCCTTATTGGATGAATCCCATCCACCTTGTGGACTTGATAAATACAAACCCCTTTAGGATGAACCCGTCCACTTGGGACTTATAACGACAATGTAGAAATGCAAATAACATACACATGGAATTTCTGAATAACTCCTCTTATTGTGAAAAAGTTGCGGATAAAAATTTTCTTTTGAAAATCGGAAAAACTACCCTTTGGGCTTAAAAGAAAATTGTAGATAATTGAATGCTCGAAAATGTGTTAAAACACAAAAGCTATTTAGACCCCCAAATTAAAGTTACGGCTTGATTGATTTTACTCTAACTTAATGCTAAGTGCGGAATAGAGTAAATGCAAGCGGAATAACAAACAAGCTACTCTAATCCATAATCATTATAACATAGCAGTAAAATGAAAGGTAAAAGAGTAGGGAAGAAGAATGCAAACACAAGATAACACGCTGATGTGTTATCGAAGAGGAAACCGAAGAACTCAGTGAAAAACCTCTCTGCCACCCTCCAAGCGGTAATCGATCCACTAGACGATCAGTTGGGATACAAGGGTTAGCAAGAGACCCTCCAAGCCTAATCTACCCGATGTACCTAAGCCCTCCAAGGTTCTACTCCAACAAGGCTTTTCGAAACTGTGTCTTGTCTAGCTCTCTAGATCCCGCAATATGCCCGATTGCATCCGCCAAAGACTGGCTTCTTCCAATGTCCCAGCAACACCAAAACCTCACTTGACACACTGAAAGGGTGTGATAAGTGTTTGGGCTATCAACCTCTCAATGGTATGGAAATGGAGAGGTAGGAGTTAAGGAAAATCCCCAAGCAATTGTGTAGAGTAATGTGGGTACTCTCAAGGTTTGTGGCTAGGGTTTTCTCTCAGAAGCACTCCTCAACATATGTGGGTAATGTGGTTATATATAGTGTGGGTACAGAAAGTGTGTATCAGATAGGACAATCTGGCAAAACAGAATGTTTCGCGGGTGTCTCGCGGGAAGGCCTTACCCGCGAGCTACTCGCAAAACACAGCTATCTCCATCCTGTCCTGACTCTTTGCATTCTAGTCATGTGCAGGGCACATGCATCATTTCGCGGGATGCTTTGTCGCGAGCTACCCGCGAAAACACTTCAGTCTTCAATTTGCCTTGAGTCTTCACACACTCTCTCACACACACAACCCTTACAATTAAATCCCACATTAAATACAGGGTACAAAAGATTGAACATAATTACAGTCAAATTTGGCATGGAATTAAAGCCAACAAAATACATAGTTGTAAATTACAACTTTACAATCTTCCCCTTTGGCTATTCTGTGACAAAACCCCTAAAACAAACTCTAGACTTAAACGTGAGTTTGGGAACAGTGGAAAAACTCACTCACACCTAATCTAGAAGCTGTGAAGCACTTGCATGTATATACCTGTAACCTGAAACACTCGCACACAAACAAAACTTTCATTAAGCTTATGACAAGTTGAATACATGGTACGTACATGAGCAAGTAAAGTGCGATCAAGTTTGTAAACACTATAAAACATGTAAGCATATCTTGATCAAACAAGGTCAGTCATTAAAGAATGACTACAATGAACATTTAGCTAGTAAATGCTCATCTGAACATGCAAAGCAATAAAGCACAATTGCAATGATCAATTGCATGTCCAACACACAACCAATGCAAAATACATGAAGTATTTGCATCTAGGCTACAAGATCCTACTAGGGTACAAACATGAGGTACTAAAGATATATAATCAACATCTAAAAGTACTAAAAAGAATGCTATAGAGCATTGGGATAAACACAAGTACTGAATATAAACTGAAATTAAAAACAGAGTACTAAAGCTTTAAAGAAAAGCAATAAAAACAACTATCCAAGAGTTATAAACACTAAAACAGTTTAAACCAAACATAAATGAACCAATGAATCTAAGTCTAAACTATGTCTATGCTCTACTCCCACTCAAATGTGCAAGCTCCCCCTCAAAATTTTCTCCCCTTTTTTGACCGGAATGGCCAAAGAGGCTAGAACTGATTGGACTCTGAATCTGATCTGTGCCCCACGGACAAATCATCGATCTGTGAGGATAAGGAAGTGATCTGACCCAGGATATAAGCAAACTAGTCTGCGGTGTGCTGCACATGGGAGTCTAGCATAGTGTACATCTGGTCTACTCGAGTAAGGATGCATTCGTCTATCAGGTCCTCGTGTAGGTGCTGAGGATGATGGCTGAGCTGAAGTCTCTGGGGCAGAAGTGAATCTATCAATCTCCTCCTCTGTATCTCCTCCCTCTTCCTCAACACGATCCCTCGGTATTTGAGACACACTAGTTTTGGATCCTCGAATGTGAGCTGTGCTTCGAGTCATCGTGTGTGCACCAATGGGGTAATCTTTATGCACCATAGGGAGACCGCTGGGAAGTTTGAGCTTTGCCTTTGCAATGAGGCCCATAATGAGAGAAGGGAATGGCATGACTGTTCTGGAGTTCCGCTTCTCAATGCTCTTGGTCAAGAGGTGAAAGATGTGTCCACAGATATTAATCTCCTTGTGAGTGAAGAGATTATACAAAAAGATTATCCTTGGAGCGGACAATGTCGTCAGGTTGGTGACTAGATATAAATTGTGGATCATCACATAAGCTAAAGCCCTCATTTCCGGACTGAATGGAATTATGTTCATGGAGGACTTCTTAAGCGTACCACTAAGAATGGGCACCATCTCCTCTATAGATTCCAACCGATCATCATATTGCACCGTGATTGGTTGTGAAGGAGGACGAACTTTGAAGAAGTTTTGAATGCTTTCCCTTGTGATAACAAACTCTTTATGTCTCACCCAGCAGTTTATATGATCTCCTTCCACACTGGCATTCAAGAAGAATTCTTTTATGATTTCTGAGTACACAACTCCACTTAAGTCCAGCAACTTCGTCCACGTCCTTTCCTTGAACACGTCAGGAATGAAAGTGTCCTTAAGGGTATCCAGTTGGACAACTCTCTCCATAATTATTGTGGCTTGCTTGTAGCAGTCGTTATAGGCCATGTTTGCCTCAACGAACTTGAAGTTGTCAGAATCTGTGCAAGCATGCTTGGAGGATTTCTTGGACACTGAATGCTTGGTGGGAGACATCTGCACATGTACACAGAGAACAGAAAGGAAAACATGTGCAAAAAAAAAAAAAAAAAAAACAGAACACAAACATGATTAGCTTCATGTTAGTCCAAAACAAAAGTAAAACTACTCAAAACAGAGCACAACAAAGTTAAAAACAGCATGCTATCAGAGCTAAACAATGTAATCATGATTAAAATGCAAGAAAATAGCAACTGTGCATGTGCTGTGCATGTGTGTGCATGAGGTGATGCATGGTGTGTGCCTAGTGGGTGCCTAGTGTGTGCCTAGGTGGTGCATGTCATGGCATTGAGGCACAAATTGGGCAAAGTGTGTAAAACACACACCCATTGACCAAAACATGTCAAGCATGTTCAATCAAGAGTAAACCCAAGCAATGGAACTCATTTGAGTCCAATTCAACACAAAAATGCCACTTGAGCATTTTGTCAAACATAAAGCATGCAACACTACAAAACACCAATGGACAATGCATGAACACATGTAAAAATGCCTTAATACAAGATTAAAAAGCCACAAGGGGCCAACACAGATACACAAACCAAATGGGACTCAGCCCAATCAAAATTTTGAAAAAAATTTCCCAAAATATAAAGATCCCAACCTTTTTTCGAAAAATCCCCAATTTTGAAAACCTAAGATAATTTCTGCATAATCTAAGACAAAAAAGAAAAGAATGTTTTAGAAAACATACATTGATGTTGATTTTGCAGAAAACACTCTTGAAAATGATGGGGTTTTGAGAGAAATAGAGATTTGGGTTGAGATAGGTTTGAGAGAGGCAAGGCGAGGGAAATAGAGAATGTTTAAAAACTATCACATTAGCCTTATAAAATTGAAAACACGCATTTTTCGCAGGTTAGGGCGTCGCAAAATTAGTCACAAGAAACACCATTGATGCACAAAAGCTTTCACGAGGAGCTTTTAGTCGCGAAACAATTGCGAGACAGTCTTGATAGCCTTTGTATGAATTGAAAATTTTTTATTTCCCTTAAGCTGTTTTCGCGGGAAGCTCTAAGTTGCGAGCTTTTTGCGAAACTGCCTCTGAACCAGTTTTTGAAGAAAAACACAAAAAGCATTTTGAACAAAAATTAAAAGCACGAAAGAATAAAATCCCTTTCAAAAACATATAAAACACTCAAAAATCTTTTTGGGTTTGATCTGCAAGCACTTGAGCATACACATCACATTTGAACATGTACAATTACACAAATGAAATAAGCATTATTTGAACAAAGTCTTGTATGTTGTGGGTGAGTATCAAATGTGGAATAGTCCTTAGACCAGAGTGAAGTTTCAATGATCAATTCAATCAAGTCATACACAACTGGAACTAAGTCAAGTGGTCTATCTCAATTATAGAAATGAACATATATGACCTCCCACAAGAGAATGATTACAAATCTTAGAAGTTTTTCATTTGGCTTCTGCACAAATCATAACATTTGATCTTTTTGAACAATACATCTCATTTTTGAGATCGGTGCTTGAAATTTTTGATATTTCAACATTGAGAGATAGCCTTTGGCTTTTTGAGCACCATACATTTCAAATTAAAATGTCGCTTTCCCTTTTTCCTAATCAAATACTAGTATGTGCGACAGCTTTTGCAACTCATTATCTCTTTTCATTTTGAGATTTACATTTGTTGAGCTCTTTAAGCAAAAACATAAAAAATAAAGGTGGGAAGAGATATAGGCACAAGTCTATGCAAGTATCAAGACCATCAAGACTATTGACCAATTATTCATGACAAGCTTGAAGATCTATTTACAACAATCACACATAGTTTTCAAGATTTCTCCCACAAAGATATATGTGCATACAAAACAAGCTAAGCTCGTAAATGCACTACACCATTAGTACGAAGGTACTAGGCCAAACTAACATGTGATATACACAACACAAGCGATCAAACTTTTTGAAGATTTTTCAATTTTTATGGGTTTTTGAATTTTTGAACGCACTCAAAAATAGAAGAAGTAAAGTAAGATCAACAAAAACAAATACAAAAAAAAACTTATAAAAGAAACATGCTATAAACCGGAAGCAATGCATGTCATGATGCATGAACCTATGACCCTAAACATTAGAAGTATTAATGCATGGACATAGGGAGTAATCATGCATAAGTACCCTTCTACACCCACACTTTACGAGTGTTTTGGGTGAGAGCCTTAGATGGAGGGGTACGACCAACATAACTTTCAAACCTGGGAGTGAAGCTAGCAAGGCATAGTGATATGTTTTTCAGCATTTTCACATCTCCAATGAGATATCCTTCACTATCTCCCTTAGCTTGTGCTCCCCTTGGTCGTCTCTTTGAAATTTCTTGGCCACGCAGAGAATCAGCCTTTTTGAGTGCATGAAGCTTGAAACAGTTCGGCCTTGTGTGTCCTTGTATGCCACAATGATGACATAAGTGCTTTACTTGAGGCCCCTTTTGATTTTTGGGTAATGACTTCCCTTTTTCCTTTGGCTTTGCGCCAATGGTTCTCTTTACTACAACAAGGGTCTCAATCTCAGGCTTCACTTCTTTAAGTTTCTCAACATTCTTGGCTGAAACGAACTTCACTTCCTTCTTGGGTTCGCTGCTTGAACTTCCTTCCCCGGTATAGCCCAAACCGGTCTTATCATGTGAAGATTTTTGAGAAGACAGCACATTGTCAAGTTTCTTAGTGGAGATACGCTCAACCTTGACATTTGCTTGAATAATTTCAAGTTCAAGAAATTTGATCTTAGAGTAAGCTTTAACTAACTCTCCCTTGAGCCTTTCTTCTTCACACTTTGATTCCTTAAGTTGCACAAGTATACACTTATGCTCTTCTTCAACCTTTTTCATCTTTTTCATAGCAAGGTTGGCAACTTTGGCATATTTGCCACAATCTTCCAACAGAGAATCATATGCTTCTTAAAGATTGTGCTCACCCTCATTTTGGTACACGTCTTCATCTTCCGATTCTTCAACTTCCTCATCCTCGGAAAGATCACCAAGTTCCTTAACCAAATTGCTTAAATCATTCTTGGAATCAATGGAGGCAATTGTCATGAAGGCTCGATAATTTCCCTCACTGTCACATTCTTCTCCAGTGTCTGAATTTGAACTGTCAGAATCACTAATAGTAGTGGCAAACACCTTGCCCTTCCCTCTCAAGTAGTTAGGACACTCCTTCTTGAGATGCCCATGACCATTGCATTCATAACACACAATTCCTTAAGGGGATTGAAACTCCTTCCCATCTTTCTTCTTAAACTCCTTCCTATCACCTTTGGAGGATGAAAACTTTCCTTTGCTGAATGGCTTCCCACTGTTTTTCATCTTCAGAAATTTTTGGAAGTTCTTTGCAAGAAATGCTACCTCCTTCTCCACATCATCTTCTTCGAAGGAGTCATCCATTCTTTCAGTGATGGTTTTGAGAGCAAGAGATTTGCTCAACTTATGAGAAGGCAGTCCCAGCTCATATGTTTGGAGAGATTCAATGAGCTCTTGGATTTTGATCTCATCCAAGTCTTTACTCTCTTCTATAGCTATGACTTTTGCTCAGAAGCTCTCCAATAAGGGCCTCAAAATCTTTCTCACCACCTTAGCGTCTTCAATCTTCTCACCGAGATTGAGCTTAGCAATCACAATTTCGTTAAGCTTCCCATAGAATGAATCAAAAGATTCATCATCACCCATCTTGAGCTCTTCAAATTTGATGGTAAGCATCTGAAGCTTTGTGTCCTTAACTTTCTTGGTACCCTCATAGGTAGTCTCAAGAATAGTCCAAGCTTCCTTGGCTGTCTCCACATGCGATATCCTGTGAAATTCATCAGTAGACACACCATAGAATATAGCATCAATAGCCTTACTATTTGCATTAGCCAAAGCAAGAGCTGCCTTGTCCCATTCGGACTTGGCTGTCATGGGTTTAACATACCCATTCTCAACGTAATCCCATACGGACTCATCTATAGCACACAAGAAAGCCCTTATACGAACCTTCCAAAATGCATAGTTGCTCCCATCAAAGAATGATGGAGCATTGAGAGATTGTGACCGGTCCATCACAAAAGGGTCAAAGATCACACTCAGGTAATTAAACCACAGCGAGTGTACCCGCTCTGATACCAATTGAATGCTCAAAAATGTGTTAAAACACAAGAGCTATTTAGACCCCCAAATTAAAGATACGGCTCAATTGATTTTACTATAACTTAATACTAAGTGCAAAATAGAGTAAATGTGAGCGGAACAACAAACAGGCTACTCTAATCCATAATCATTATAACACAGCAGTAAAATGAAAGGTAAAAGAGTAGGGAAGAAGAATGCAAACACAAGATAATACGCCGATGCGTTATTGAAGAGGAAATCGAAGAACTCTGCGAAAAACCTCTCCGCTGCCCTCCAAGCGGTAATCGATCCACTAGACAATCAGTTGGGATACATGGGTTAGCAAAAGACCCTCCAAGCCTAATCTAAGCCCTCCAAGTTCCTACTCCAATAAGGCTTCTCGGAACCGTGAGGGATGCGATGAATGGTGAATCAATTCGATGGACCAAGTCGTCGAGGTCGCTAGACACCCGTCCTCTGAGGGCGTTCATCATGAAGTCCATCCGTTCCTTCATCATTTGCATCTCTGCCACCATATGAGGTGGAACCGCATCTATGGCGGACGGACGGCTGGTGTCCTGTCGCTCTGGTCTACTTGGGGTGTTGCTACCTTCTGGCCCCTCTTGGTCGCTTCTCTCAGCACTGGTGCCTTCTTGATCCTCCTCCTGAGTATTAGGCCCTTCATTCTTTTGGCATAGCTACTCTTCTAGATCATGGTTTTGCTTGGTGAGACGTTCTACGGCAGTAGCGAGAGTTTGAACCTGTCTCTCGAGCGTGGTGGTGCGTGGTTCGTCTCCTTGAAAGTTGTTGATGGTCGCCATTGAGTGAGTAAGCACAATGCAACTCTTTGTCTGGAAAGTGGTAGTATGGCTACGAGTTTTTGTCTGTTTCCCACAGACGGCGCCAACTAATGATGCCGAAAATTGTCAATAAATAGCACAATCCTCACGTGCTCGAGACAACACCTGCACAACACAGAACAAGAAGACCTTGAGAGAGTACTGGTGTGGTACCGGCCAAAGACCCTCCGAAAGTTAAGTTAGAAAGCTTCTCACAACTCTAGAGTTCCAAAGCTGGGATGAATTATGTGTACCTTGATTTATGAGGGCTTTAGGGCTTTTATAGTAGTGTAGAACCGACTTTCTTTCTTTCTTGGGGAAGGGGAACTTTTCCTTATAAGGAAGATCCTCATAAAAGCACTTATTTTTCAGGATCCTTTCCATATAATGATTTTGTTGATTAGGGTTAATCGTGAGGCGCAAGATATTTTCTTTTGAAGTTTCTTGAGGACTACTTAAACTACGTGGATGTCACGTGACCCACCCACTCTCCACATTGTATCCGTCACCTTGAGGACAACTTACACCATGTGGATGTCACGTGGCCCCACCCGTCGTCCGTATTGTATCTGTCCACCTCCTCATTCGTCCTCTTCTGTATACGCTCCCCGTCTTCTTCCATTACCTTGATCACAAGCTAAAGGTACCGTTGCTCATGACTAATTCAGTAGAACGAGACCGTCTACGTCTATTTCTCCCTCTTCAGTTATGTTGCTTTGTTTTAACATTTTTACATGCACTAAAATGTAATGATGTGTTTATATGATCTCAAGAACTAAAGATCGTGCAATATGGATCCTGGGATGGTTTAGGAACTATTCCAAGAGATATGAGAAGCGACCACAAGTAGATATACAGATTTTACAAATACTTTGGCTTCGCTTGTTGGATTAAGAAACCATCACAATCCCTTTGGAACTAAAAATCAAGATATGCTTGTGATTTTTATTTTGAGCATTGGACACAGACACAAGATCTATATTAGAGAGAAAACCCTGATATGGTAGATGATATATTTTTCCCTTAATTTCTGTTTTGTTTGTTTGATTTTCAAATCCATACTTTTTGTTGCTTCTCCTTTGCACTAAAATGTACGAAAATTTGTTTATTTTTGTTCATCTAATAAATTCTTGATGAATAGTTTAATCTTCTTGTATTCATAGTTTAATTCTTGATGAATAGCTAATAAATTCTTGATGAATAGCTATAAATTCTTGATGAATAAATTCTTTACATTGCTTCATACCTTTAATCTTCTCGATGAATAGTTTAATCTTCTTATATTGAGTGTGAGTTTAACAAAAATTATTTTTGCCAACCTATTTTACTATTCAACTTATCTTTGCTACTATTCATGGGCCTCATTGCATTTTTTGGTACTATTCATGGGTCCCGCTATACTATTTCAGCTAACTTTTACCTTTATCTACAGTACTTTCAACAAAAAGTTTTCAGTTTCAGCAAAATAAGTGGATCCCAAACAGACCCTGAGTATATACTTGGTTTCTTGATGAGATACAGTTTTTTTAGGCATTTGATGAAACCTATAGTATGATATGTATTTGCTCGATTTTGTTATGTAGCATTTTGGGTATTATTGCATTTTGAGTTTGGAGTGGTACAGAGGGTTTAGAAATAGACCATTTTAAAGAGGAGGGAATCAGTTCTGTCCTAGTGCCATTTCAGATAGATGGCTATAAACAAAAGGATTATATGGCACTCTCTAGGAATCAGTTTTTTTAGGCATTTGACGAAACCTATAGTATGATATGTATTTGCTCGATTTTGTTATGTAGCATTTTGGGTATTATTGCATTTTGAGTTTGGAGTGGTACAGAGGGTTTAGAAATAGACCATTTTAAAGAGGAGGGAATCAGTTCTGTCCTAGTGCCATTTCAAATAGATGGCTATAAGCAAAATGATTATATGGCACTCTCTAGGAGTACCTTTGTAAAAGTTCCCATACATAATTCTTGTTTTCCTTTTTTATTTTGGGCCTATGACTATTGAATTCTCCACTTGTTTGTATCATATTTCTAGAGGAATTGTGTGTGAAATGGAGTATTTTGTGTCTGTTGTTGTTTTTTGGTGTTGTTTCTAGGTTTTGTGCTTTGACTTAATTTTTTTTCTTTGTTCCTATAATTTGCTGCTCAAGGTGCTTATTCCAGTTGGTGTGACAATGTTTTTACTCAAAGAAGAAGAAAAAAAATAATCTGATAGGGATAAATTTTCATAATTGGTAAATTTTCCAATGGGGATAAACCATTCTAATTGGCAAACTCATTCCTTCTTTTGCTCATTGACAGAAGCACAATTTTGTCGTCTTCTTTAAAATTTTAAGAAAAAAAATTGACAAAAATTATCAATTTATTACAAAAAGTGGAACATAAGATTTTAAGTAGATGCATGTTTGAAGAGCTATTCAAAGAAAAGTAGGAGAGCAATTTTAGTTGGATATTTCTGTTAAAAAGATTAAATCTGAAGTTTTTCTGTTTTCCTACATTTCAAAAAACTTTTTGAAATTAATTTAGTATTGAATTCTTAGAATCTAATGTGGAAGTGAAACCTTATAATTCTCAAAAGCTTTAGTCTAAGTTCACAAAAGTGTCTTTTTGGGCTACCAGGGATACATTTGTCTAGATCTCTCTTCTAATAAAACTTATATCATCCGCCATGCCATTTCCAATGAGTCTGTGTTTCCACACACCACCTATTCCTTCAGTGTTCTTAGAAGTAGGTTGTGCAGTAGATGTAGTGCAGTTTATGTTAGGACATATATATGACTTTCTTTTTTTCCTTTTAATAGACCAGCATTTTAATTGGACATGAAAGTGGAAACAAAAAGAATCAAAGCTATTTGCAATCTATAACAAAATATAAAATTATTTTTTAATTTTATTTTGTCAATGATTCTAGACAAAAAATGAGCAGTTTACTCTTTACGGGATCTAGACTTTAATTCCTAGTTTTATAAAATTTGTTGTTGGTAGTGTCGACTCTATAATAGATGGCCCTGCACAGTATGTACTTGAAAGCACATATGAAACTGCTGCAACTTCCAATGTGTACTGCTTGAAGTGCAACAAAGTATTGGGAGTAAAATGTGTTAGGTTCTAAAGACTTAGGAACTAATGTATTTAGAATTCTAATGTGTAATGTTGGCAAACCATGATCAAAACAGTTGTTAGTCTTGTTTAGACTTGCTCAAAGTGTGTGCGTTGTATGTAAAGTTAGAATGGAGTGGCTGCAGAAGTATTAATGACTTTCGGCCTGACTCGATCGATCGAAGCTTAGACTCGATCAATCGAATATCAGGCAGAATGTTTTTTTTCTGCAGAATTCCAACTCAGCCCTAGCTCATTAAAACGTTTAGGGTTTTATGTTTTGCCCTAGGTATATAAAGCAAACCCTAGCCACATTTTAGAGGTTGCTCATATTGCTGTTTGTGTGAATTTCTTGTACGATCTGAGAGGTGCTTGCCTTCACACAAGCTTAGGATTATCAAAAAGGAGATTTCTTCAAGAGTTTGATGATCATTCAGTTGCTGCCATAAGAGCTTAAAGATACACAAGCGGGAGTGCTTGTACTTGCTGGAGAATCCAAGAAAGAAAGAGTCCGTGGTCTCAGAGCTTGCACGTGGTCGTGTTAGTAAGTTTTCTACTAGTGGGTAGCAATAGGATGTTTGTGTTCTAAGTCGCTATTGTAAAACTTCGATTCTTTCATAGTGATTCAAGTTTATCTTAAGGATAGCTAAGTTAAATCCTCCCCAGGTTTTTTATCGGTTTGGTTTTCCTGGGTCATCATTTCGTGTGTTCTTTATTTTTCCGCACTTTGCATGATATGATATATATGTGTTAACCTAGAACTTGATAATTTGACTAAGTTAATCACTTGGCTAATTAACTAGGTTAATCTGGTTGTGTTTAAGGGGTCTAAAAACTAACAAAATGTGTAAGTAACATTTTCTTATTCTTAAAAATTCATTCATTTTATAAACGAGTTAAATTTCCGCAGGATGTGCGGTGCGACTTATTATTAGTTTTCTCTGATATTTCGATAAATTTATCAAGAATTTTGTATATTAATTGGTTGACACCTCAATTTCCTATAGAAATATTCATGAATCAAACCCCCCAACTATCGATGTATAACAAAATTTTAAATATATTTCCTTGTAAAAAAATGTAATATTTAGTTATTTTATAGACAAAATAGGAATCACATTATATATGTGTGTGTGTGTGTGTGTGTGTGTGTGTGTGTGTGTGTGTGTGTTCACAAATTAAAAATTGCACGATATAGTGGTTAATAGATAAACATGTTTCATGCCTAATAAAAAATGCATATATCCTTCATTTTTTTCTTTTTTTTTTTACATTCATGATTATGTGTTACTAATTTTTTCCCCTTTCTATTGGACATTGCTTCAATTGTTACATGATATAGTGTTTCAATTGTTTCTCACATAAAATAAATTGTTTCTCATATAAATCTTAGAAAAATTATATTAAAATTTCATTATACTATAACAAAATAAATATATTTATTCTATTACACACACAAATACATACATATATATATATATATATATATATGTTACGTGTGATTGAAGGAGTTAGGAAATTTAAAGAACTAAGATTTATTTTAGTGAATTCATAAATATTTAATTTTTTATGACTTTTGTGTCAATTGTTGTTAACACAACTAAACATGAATAAGAAAGTCATATTCTAAATTTATTATTATTATTCCAACTAAAAATGATCTTATATAGAGTTTATAAAAATAATCATATAAATTCATTTGATATAAATAATTAATGCACAACTATAGATAATTAATATATGCATTTACTCTATTGACTAATTTAATGAACTAATACTTTTATATAAATACAAACTTTGTTGATTTAGAATCTTAAAGAAAGAGAACTTCAAGAAATGCGTCACATTTCATAACCTCATACTCTCTAACATGAGGCCTATACTTTTAACTAAATTATTTTCTGATTCAGGTAGAAGCTGCTCGTTCCAATAAAATCTTAAAAACCGGAAAAAAAATTTCTTTTCATGTAAGTTTTAATATCTCTATTTTTTTCTTTGTTCTTTTTTTCTAGAAAATCATATTGATATTATGAACACTGCTGCAGGGATGCTGTGAACTTTATAGATGGATCGGATAAAAAAGTGAAGAAAAACAACCCCTACTTGTGAGTTTTTTTTTTTATTTTATGGATTGATGTTATTGTATTATTTGTGAGGCTGGCTTGATCACTAAACTATAATATGTTTATATGCAGGGATGATGAGTCTTCTGTTGCAGTTGGCGACTTAAAGATTTTATGGCTGGTAATTGAATATAACATCAAGATATTTCACATTTGTTTTTTTTACCAAGAACTTAGAAGCTCTTGATTTTTATTTTTGGCAGTCCGCAGTCCCAGATTTACGCACCTAGCAGTGTTCCAGGGAGTGCTGTGTATTCTGAGAGTGAGGGGGACCTCAAGTTTCTGGCTTCCTCTTATAGTACCATGCTGAACAACCTTTTAAACAATGTCATGTTCTTCCTTAAAAAAAACAGGGTCTAAATTGTGCTGTGTTTTTTTTTTTTTTTTGGTGTGTGTGTTGATTTTGTGCTGAGATTTCATCTTTATGAGAAATTGCAAAGATTTCTTCAGCCAAAATACGGTTTTCCTCATACTTGTATTTTCTGTGATATCTCTCTATAATTCATTTCAATTTCTTTCCATTTTTTTATATTCTATACATTTCATTCCACTACATTTATTTCTCCCAGGTTAAGAATTCAATAATGCTACCATCATCTATAGGTAATTGGCTATATAGGTTGATGTAGGCTCAATTGGTTGATGCTGACATAGTGACATTGCTAATCTGAACTGTAATTACAGTTCCGACAGCCCCAACTGAATCAAATTGAATGGTGAAATACCTCATTACCCTGGTTTTTTGTTTGGGTTGAGTGCCTCATTACCCGTTTATTCACATGCTGAATGATCACATTTATGTGTCTATACTACATCACTAAAAGTCCAAGTCAATATAATTTAGTTGTTAATTAAAATTAATATCTAAAACATAAAACTAGTTTTTTCTTAACTATCTTGTGCCAGAATTAGCTGAAAAGGTAGGATTTCAATGTATAAGGAGATGAAGACTCTGCAGTCTGCACCATGTTTTGATGACCTCCAAGCTTGCGAGTCTTCAGGATCTTAAGTCCTGCCAGATATATATGTTTTTCTTCTTTTAAGATAAAAGATCGAAATTTTAATGTCGATGAAAAAAATATAGGATAAAGGCTGGAAAAGAGGAAGAATAGATGTTATTATGGTCATTCTGATTGTTGAGACAAGATCTTTCACACAGCAGAGCCACCTATCATTTTTTTTCTTTAGCGAAAAAGAATGTCAATTGTGCATAAAGTATTCTTTTATATATTAGTATATTACTAGTTTATCAAAAAAAAAAATATTAATATATTACTACTAATCTCAAGTCATCATATGTCAAGCAATTTTCTTCATTGCACATTTCAATAGAATCCATATATTTATAATAGAGATTTGACATAAAAATCAAAGATTTAAATTTAAATTAAATATTGATTGTGTCAATCTCATAATTTTATACAACAAGTATCACTATGAAAATATAATTGCATTCTATATTTTATTAATAAATTATATCCTAAAACTCTAATATTATTTCATTTGACCTCTCCATAAAACATACATAGTGAACAAAGTTATAAGAAACCATCAATTTGCAAATCAGTATTTTATTCTTAAAGTCTCCGGTTTAATCAATTTGCTTCCTTCCTTCTATCCACAATTGTTGTTTTTAAAATTTGCATTTCCAACAATTGTTCTTTACTCTCCCAACAAGTAGGGAGGGTTAATTTGAACACTAAATTCCCTCTATGAATATTATACAACACCACTAAAATCATGAACCTCTAAACAATAATTAATTAAAGATTTGATTCTCACACACCTACAACTTCACAATTTTTTTTAGGGAACCATGTGAAAGAATATTTTTCTATTAACTAAGTAGATATATTTGCTTCATTGTTTACATTAGCTCAAGTGAACATAATTATAAACTGGGAAAAATTGGAAAATAACACCAAGCTCCAAACAATCTCATTAGTTAGCAACGTTTCTAAATTATTTAGGAAACTAACATTTTGAGTCTCTTAGACTCGATTTTGCTCTTTGAACTTGAGTCTTATAGACACGATTTCTATCCGTGGAACTCGGATATGAAACACTCAAGTCCATGCTTTGCACATTTAAAGAGAAAAGAGATAGAGGAAAACCAAACGCCTGAGGAAGAAGAAAAGCTCTGCAACAAATCCTTCACCTGAGCCCTTGCCATCGCCACTTGGAGCTTTCACAGCTTGAGTTCAATCTGGGCCAGCTGCCGTCACCTGGATTCAGTCCGAGCCGAAGGGTGGTTAGAGAGATCTGGGTTCGTGGGCGAAGTCGAGGGCATGGGTTCTTTTTTTTTTTTTTATCTCTCTAGGTTCGTTGTTTCTGTTAAAGGTTAGGGTTTGTTGTTCTTGATTTGCCTTCTTCTTATTTGTTGATCTGTATCCGCTTCTTCTTTGTTGATCTGCATCTGCATCTGTTTCTTTTTTGTTCATTGATCTCTTCCTTCTTTGTTGCGTTGTTCTTCTTTGTCAATTTCATTATGGAACTTAAGTCTTAAAGACTCGAGTTCCACGTGAAAAAATCATAAAACTCAAGGCTTTATGGCTCGATTTCAAAGAGCAAAATTGAGTCTTTTAGACTCGAGATGTTTGTTTCTTAAATAGTTTGGAAACATTGCTAACTAATGAAATTGTTTGAGGCTTGGTGTTAGTTTCCAACGAGATATGCCATGTCACACCACCTTGAACCAAAATGACCAAAGAACCCTTTAATCCCCTGACGTGTTATCCAGATATTCACTCAAACATCACCGTTAACCAATCCCGCGCTAGATCCTTTGACCTTTATGCTTTTATTTATCTATATATATAACCGAAGTCTCTGAAACTCTCACAATTTTTCTAGTCAGCACAATATTTAAATAAAAACAACCGATCAAGATAATTAACAATGATCCCTTTTTATTTATTAAAAAGAGTCCTTACTTATTATTATTCCTTTTTTTTTCTTTATTATTTTTCATGTGAGAGAGAGTCCTTTTACCTTATGTTACCTACTACGGTTGGTACTAGGAAACAGGCACTTTCATATAAAATGTGAAATTCAAAAACCCTAAGCAAATCAACGTAAAACTCAACAACAAGCGTTTTAAAAAATAAAAAATAAAAAATAAAAACTCTTTTTCATCCCAAAAACCAAGTTAATTAAATTTTTTTAAAATCCTACAATCACATCACAAAAATGTGAAACTCAAAAACTCTAAGCAAACCAAAAGTGTATTGTTTCAATAAAATTATCATTTTATTTAAATAAAATTATTTTGGTTTAGTCCAAACTTAACAAGGAGTGAAACTCTATCTCTCTAACAAGTCCAACTTAAACTCAAATTCAAACTCATCATTATCATTTTTTTTTATATACAAAATTATTTTTGTTTAATCAAAACTTAACAAGGAGTGAAACTCTATCTCTCTAATAAGTTCAACTTAAACTCAAACTCAAACTCAAACGTTGATAATCTATACAAAAACAAAAATTCTGATATGACTCAAAAAAATAAAAATAAAATGAGAGAGAGAGACTCCCATTGAAAATAGGACTCAAAAAAAAAAAAAGACTCACGTTAGATTAAGTAAAAGAGAGAAAGAGAGAGGAACTCATGGTACGACTCTCTCTCCCCTCCTCAGAGTCCTAACAATTACCACCTCAAAATCCTAAACTTATTCAAAAAGAGAGAGAGAAGGACTCCTGTTAGGAGTCTCTTTTCCCTCCTCAAAAACTTTGCAATTACCACCTTAAAATCATAAACTTAACTTCACTTTAGGATTTAAAAAAAGAAAAGAAAAAAGAGACTAATGTAAAAAAAGTAAAAAATAAAAATGCAAGCAATCTGATTCAACTTTCTTCTTTGATTAATGAATTTTATGTCGAATATGTTTATATTATTATTATTAATAAAGTTTCAATTCAACATAAGTGGATATTTGTTTATATTGTTATTAATGAATCTTATCTTTTATGTTGAATTTTTTATTTGCTTTCATATGTGCCTAAGATTTTCTTTCTATCTTATTCTTTTGTTATTTTTATAATTGATTTTCTTTTGAGTATTTGGGTTAATCTCCATATTTATATTGACATTGTTTTCATGGGTTTGGTTTTTAGGTTGAAATTTCTACTAATTATTTTTTTATATTGTACATGGTAGATAAACATCTCTATTTTTTTGAAAAAAAATCAAAGCTGCAACTTATGTCTTCCAGCCTAGGGAACGATAAATTTTTATTTGGTATGTTATATATAAATTTGTTGAATTTGGTTTGGTTTTGAAGTAGAATTTGAGGATTCTATAAATTTTAAAGTTTTAAGTCCTGGAGTTTTTGGTATTTGCGTCTCAGTAGATTGATATTAATTTTTCACCTTAAATGCTTTTTATTTAAGTTCATGTGATTTTTTGTTTTCTTATTAAGACTATGATTTTTAGTTGATTAATTATTTTTTTGGATTAATTTTAATTAATTATTTGTTTGGATTCAATATAAAAGATAATGGAATTAGGTATTATAATTTTAATATTATTCCATGTTTTGAATTATCTATATATTTATTACTACAAGAAAATCATATTGCTACTCAAATTTGAAACTTGGTGTGTCTTCCTCGTATCATGGTCTTTGTTTATATTAGTTTTGAGTGTGTGTATATAACTATTAGGAGTTTTACTTTATTAATTTAAGAATAGTAAATTATTTTGTAGGTTTCGGTAACTATGCACTTGCAACTTAATAACGTTCAATGTTAGACAATGTTAGGGTTTATACCCTAAAATCCAATTTATTGGCACGTCATAAATAATTAAATTGTTTAATTATATGAGATTATCTATAAATGAACTAATGGGACATTATCATAATCCATGAGATGCATTATATGTGATTTATGTGATTTAGTCGCAGAAAATATAATTCATAAGTTCCTTGTAAACTCAATACTTAGTTCGTAGTCGGTGATAAAATTAGGCATTTCATCTACAAAGACTATAGCATATCAACTAAGATGATTTGTCTTGATCATGGAAGTGGAGACTTCTAGTTGATATGTTGATATATTTTAAGAGTTAAGATATATTGAATTGGACCACTGTGAGATTTTTTATTCTCCTAACGACTGTCAAATAAATAATAAATCTCACGACTTCTATTTGCATGAACTCTTAATCCTGAGAGAATAATGGACATGATCATGAGGTGTAGGTTGCTTTGATATATCAGGAGTAAGATCTAAAGTTACGATCAAAACCTCAGTATATTGGACAACCACATTTAGTGTTGATAGAACATATATTCTCAATATGGAATTCATAATCTCTTAACGGAGATATAAAATATTCCTTTGAGATAAGTTTAATGAGTTTGGTTATTCAAAGTGTTAGACCTAACCACTTTAGTAAGGAATCACTAAAGTATATATTTATGAAATTGGATTTCATAAATATATGATGAATAACTTAAAGGATTAAACCGGCTACTCAAGGATTAAGATATAGTAACTTCAAAGTGGCAGTCTACATTCATAACTTTGTATTACTACGAATATTTTATGAAGGGATTGCATGCATAATAAAGTTTTGGGATATAATTTATTAATAAGACCTAGAGTACAATTATATTAATATAGTGGTATTAAATATAATTAATGGTAATTTTGAACTTGTCAAGAGTTGACAGAAAAACTCAAGACCCATTAGAGCTAGTGTTTTATTGGTCTCTTTTGGTCCCACTCCAAGCCACACATTAAAGCCCAATTGAAAAGGCCCAATAGGCCAGACCAATTAGATAATCAGTTAGTTATAAAGGGAGAAACATACAGAATTTTATTTTAAGAGAGATATCATTGTGAAATGGTGTGTATGTGTGAGTGAAGCCACTCGATTATTCTCCCTTGGAAACTAATTGAGAGACAACACTTCTTGGGCGTAAAGTAGAATTGGAATGAAGATTAAAAGTGTTCCCAAGTACTTATAATCTTTTGTTTTGAATTTCACCACACCAAGGTACACTATCTTGTTCTTAAATTCTAAAATTTACATAGTGCATGTTATCAATCATGAATGAAATATATCCATATTTGTTGCTTCCTCTGTGTGTTTTATATGAGATACAAACTAGATTTTCCAACAGACAACACTTTTAAACTATGGAAAAGTATAAAAGTTAAATATTTCTTCATTTTTTTTAGAATTGTGAAGATCCATTTTTCGACAGTATTCGGGCCCAAACTGAGGTGAGGATCTCGAGGCCTTTTGTTATAGTTTGAAGGGACTAGACTTGGTTAACCGCAGCTAAATAGGCTGTTTAAAAACCAAGTAGTGCACAGAGCAAGAATCCTACAATACGTACATACTAGCAAGCGAGAATATATGTATTGCACAATAAGGAAAACAGCAGGAAAGGAAAGAAAGACAATGTAAATAAACAGTATGCAAATAATTGTTAAGGATCCTCAAACCCGTGTAAAATATTTCGTTATTTCTCTTAATTATGAGTTACAATGTGCTCACTAAGATGTGATACAAGGCCCAAATAAGCTCAAAAATTACAGACTTAGATGGTTATCTCAGCCTCTAAGACTTGCAAAGTTTGAATCCTTTTGAGTCCAAGTATGTACTAGTGGTTGTTTCTGGGATACTAGGAGATATTTCCCTACTTTCTTTGAATTTTGACAGAGTTTTCTCAATGATTCTATTATGATTTCACTATTGCTAAATGCTCCTTCAATGCCGACTGCCTTCCCCTTTTATAGCATCGTTCCAAGGTCTTAGGGTACTACTGATTCCCCTCCTTTGCTCCGTTGGGTACCAGAGCCCGTTTTGTGCTTATCACTCAGAAGGCCGAGCCTGTCCCTTTCTCTCATAATTTCGTCCTTTTGGTGATGTTTCTTTGAAAGCCCATGGCTGACTTTCCATTCCGGTGTACTTAGGGAGCTGTTCTCAATTTCACATTCCTTAAAACTTCTTACCTTTTCAGACTCAGCTTTCGGCTGTCCTCCCTCTTTGTCATTTTTCCCCAAGTGAGCAGAATTCATTTCTGTTGGGTCGAAGGTCTTCCCTGCTACTTCCCTTTATAGCTCCTCATTCTGGGTTCCCCAAGGTACCGCTTTCTTGCGTTATGAGTGGTTGGTCTGAGCTTTCTGCTTTCTTGCTGCATTTCTGGGTGCTTGAGAAGGACATATATGCCCTTCGTTTCTTGCGTTTTGTTGGTATTCCCTTTGAGCTGTCTTGATCCTATCTGGCTATGCTGTACGCCTCGGGAATCCCGGGCTCTGTTCTTCTATTGGACTCTCTTTGGTCCTCTAACCTAGGCTCTTTTTCCCTTTGTTTCATGGGCTCTAAAACCTGCTCACTCACAGATCTTGGGCTTCAAATCTTTGGGCCTAATATCCTTTTCTTTTGTGAGCTCAACTCCTTTAATTTTTACTTTCCATGGGATTGGTCTGGTGTGCTATTTCTTTGGGATTTGTGTTATGATTTTTTGAACCTCAACAAGAATTAATAGTTTTTTCTTGCATCACACATTAGCGACTAGTTTATAATAAAATAGTCTCTAACCCGTGCAATGCACAATATTTTTTAACATAATGTGTAAAATTTATATTGATTTTGATGTCAAAGTAAAAAAATAAAATTATTATTCTCTCAATAACTCAAATGATATTCCATTCCTAAATAACATCAATTTACCTCGATAAAGAGGCAGAAACTCTAGAAGTTGAAGCCCACCAAGCCCTCTTGTAATCTTGTGCTGTTTTTGTACCTCCCTACAGTGTTTTTCTCATTCTTTGTCGATTAGCCACTAATTAGGTGAAACTTTTAAACTAACAAAAAATTGGTTGGAGTTTGTTATGGCCATTGGCTAAATCAAACATTTCAATTAGATGTTAGGACCAACAAAAATAGAAATTGAAAGGAAATAAAGAGACCCAAATATCAAACAAAAGACAATCAAGATAATTCAATCATTCTAAAAATATACAATTTAATATAATGTCTAGTAGAAATAATTAGTATTAGTTTAAAACATCCAATATAGTACGAATAATAACTGATTCAATGATTTTTTTTTTTTTTTGAGAGAGAGTTTCAACCTATGGCGTCCGCTCCTATTAATAGCTCTTGTATCATCAGACCAAGACACCAATTAGTTTTTGGTGCAGGCAGGGATTGAACCCTAAATCTCTTATACAACCATCAGAGACTTTACCAGTTGAGCTGACTGAATTCAATGATTATTCATAAAAGCAAACACCAATAAGTTGATTATAAATATGGCCAAACATTATTATTATTGGGTTGGCCACACCACAGTGTTAGAGATATTATAGCCTAGAAGGACCAAATTCATTAAAATTATGTACATGTAGATTAAACAAAATATATCTTCATATTACTTTTAATATAAGCACTACTACAACTTTAGGGATAGTCTAGGCTCAACTCAAAATATAGAGACAGAACTAGTTGAGGGCATGGGCCCCCCAGATTTTTCAAAAATTATGGTTAGTATATATGTATTCTCAAAAAATTTCAAATGTACCCCAAAATATATACTTTTGGCCTACCTCCTCCAAAAATATTTACAAATTGACCCAATAGACACAAAAATAAAAGATATCCTTTTTTTTTTTTTTTTTTGCTAAATGTATCTGCTGGTTCATCCCTTTGCCTATTGACCCATGAATAAATAAATAAATCCTCTGATCAAATCAAACCCAATTGATGATGCCGAAAATTTCACCAGTGAGTTGCACAGTGCTTGTACGCCCTAAACGACACCTGCACAACAAAAGGAAGAAAACCTAACAGAGAGCACCGGTGTGGTGCCGGCCAAATACCCTCCGAAGGTCAAGTCAGAACTCTTTTTCAACTCTAGAGTGCTAGAGAGGGGTTAATTATGCGTACCTTGATTTGTGAGGGTATTGGGGCTTTTATAGTAGGAGAGGGTTGACCTCTTTTCCTTGGAGCGGAAGTCCTTTCCTTATAGGAATCTTTATGAGCGGGGATCTCGGGATCTTTCCTTATAGGACTCTAACACTAGGCGTGGAGAACAAGTAATCCTTTTATCACCTATTTGTGATGAACAATTGTTGGCATTGCTCAGTGCCGTCGGCCTTAGGGTCGTCAGCTTCTTGCCATGTTATATGGCCTTCAAGTGAAAACTAAATTCCCCCCGTCAGCTCTGAAGTCTTCAGCTTCATCCGTCCAACCCCGTCAGTCTTGGTCCCTTGACATATCACAAGCTGACGGTTCCAAGCATATTTTATTTCTACCTATCAATTGCCCCCTACTCCATATCTCCGTCAGTACAAACTGACGGGTTATGGAGTTATATTTGTCACAGACCTTCAGCCCAGCAGAGAGAGAAAATGATGTAGCTGGCATTAATGGCTCTGGACACGTGGCGTAGGTTGGTTGGCTCCGTTTCTGGACGAGGGCGTCGCTTCGTCTTCCGTGCCCTTTCCTGTATATATATAATCCTATTCCCTTCCTTATTTTCACTTTTTCATTCTTACTGATTACTGAAGAGAAGATCCGTCACTACCTTCCGTCAATCCTCTTACACCATCATCTGAGCTTCTGCCGTCACATTTAGACCGTCGCCTATTTGAGAATATTGTAAGTTCTTTCTCTTCCTTTCACCCTTTTGATGTTCTTTACTTTAATTGATCTTTCTTATAGTGGGGTCGTCATTCTAGGTACTTAGAATAAATTCGTCACTTGTAGGTAGTCAGATGTCGAGTGACGCGTCGAGTCAGTCGTCAGTCCGCGATGGAGCGGGCTACGACGATGTCTTTGGTTCAGGGTCAGAGTCCGGGAGCCTTTCCTATCCGTCAGAGAGGGAAACATCAGTCCAAACTCCTGACGAGAGAATAGGGAGTCATGGAAACGAAGGTCAAGAGGAAATAGTAGATGAGGTTAGTGAAGTTGAAGGGGATGATGAAAGGGATAATGACGGAGGAGAAGGTGACGAGGATTCTTGTGAGAGGATCTCAAGAAGTCCTGAGGGGAGTCGCCCTTCCTTCTGCCCGAAGATTGGGCCGTCAATAAATTCTTACCAACCATGAGTGAAAAGCTTTTTGGAGAGTTGCGTGTCCGTTTTCAAATTCCAGATTATATTCCAATTCGTCTCCCTAGAAAAGGTGAAAAGTGCTACTCAGGGAGAACCGCAGATGTAGGTATGTATTACGCTATGTTTGCTGCGGGGGTGAGGTTGCCTTTGACAGCTCTGCACCGTCAGTTAGTTGACTTCCTTGGTGTATCCGTCAGTCAAATTGCCCCCAATTCATGGAGAATTTTTATTGGTGCTGAAGTCTTATGGGGTCGTCTGAGTGGGGGACACCGTCAGCTCTCCCTTGATGAATTCTTTTACTGCTATAGACCCCATCACCTAGCTTCCTCTAAGGGGATGTACCATTTTGCCGTTAGGGAGAAGGAGTTGAGGTTAGTGTCGGAGACACCAGATTCAAATAGAAACTGGAAAGGTAGGTACTTTTTTGTTAAGGGGACGGACTGGGTGTGCCGTCGTGAAGAGTGGAAGACCATGTCTCGGGGATACTTTGATAATACCTGGGCACTCGTCAAGGATTCAGGTTCCGCCCGTCAGCTTTTAATTCCGTCAGTTATTTTTAATATTTTGCTGGTACTAACTAATTTCTACTTATTTATCTCCGTCAGCTAATACTCGTCCTTTAATAACTGACGAGCAAAGAGACTTCATCCGTCGGGTTCTGGAAATCCCTTTGGGACAGCGGGCGTGTCGAGATTTAATTAGGCTTGACATCCTTCACTCTTACTGCGGAGGACCTGAGCCGACGCCTGAAGCCCTTCAGTTAGAAGAATTTGCTCGCCGTCGTAAGTAGCCTATTCGCATAGTCCCGTCACTTTAATTACTGACATTAGCTTTTTCTCTTATATGTGTACGCATTATCTTTTCAGAAATGGAGTCAACCAAGCAACGGATCAGGGCTGCTGCTGCTCGTCAAAAGGAGGAGCAGAAGAAGAAAGGAGAAGTGGGCTCCTCGTCTGCTCCCAAGGCCGTCACCAAAGGCGTACCAAAGAGGAAAACTGACGGAAAAGACGACCGTCCGTTGAAAAAGGCTGCCGTCACTCCTGGGAAAGAGACCCCTGGGAAGTCAACCCCCGCGTCCGGCCATGGGGCAGGGAAGGGGCTGATGACTTCTTCTGGTCCCGTCCTGGAGGGGCCCCGTTGCCTGCTGACACATATGGACTTTGCCGTCGAGATGATTGAGTCACTTATAAAGCCGACGGACATCGATCCTTGTGATTTATTAGGGACAGAGGAGCTGGGGGCGTCAGCTTTGTTTGACCTTTCACGGGTAGTTTTTTCCTTTGGTTCTTCTTTTTCCCTTTTTTCTCCACTTTTTTTTTTTTATTTAATGACTGACGGTTGTATTCTTTTGTAGGCCCTGGTTCGTGTGAAGGCGCTCCAGGATAGGTGTGTGGCCAAGGAGGGCGTCGCTGCTCGTCTAAGTAAGCATAACAAGAACATGTCAGATCAGCAGGCTCAATATAAGGAGGCCATGCGGACATTGAACACCGACTAAAAGAGACGAAGGAAAAGTTGGAGGAAGCAGGCCGTCAACAGGAGAAATTGCAACAGGAGCTGACGGCCCTTCGTAAGCAGGCGGAGCAGGCCGGTGCTGACGCGGTTAAGAAATTTAAGGAGTCAGATTCCTTTTTTGATGCCTGTGGTGTGCACTACGGAACAGGTTTTGATGACTGCCTTAAGCAGGTTGCGTCAGCCTTTCCTGAGCTGGACCTTTCCGGAATCACACTGGATGACGCCATGCCTATGACGCCTGCCAACGATACCGTCAGTACTGAAGGTGACGGTCCTAGAGATGTACTTCCTCGTGATGGCGACGGGGTTGTATTGGCTCAACCTGCTGCAAATCCTCCAGTGGCTTCCTCCAATCTTGTCGAGATCTTAGATGCAGATGACCCTCCTGCCCAGAAGAAGTAAATTATGTTTTTAAGTGACACTTCCTTTGGTTTTTTGTAGATGTATTTTGATTTGTCTGTAAACAATATTTAAACGCCCCCTTTGATTTTTGGGGTTTCTGTTTGTACTTGTCTTATTTTAGTATATGCATTGCTTATTACTTTTTCTTGCTGTTTGGCTAAGGCTATCTTTTAATTGTTGGTTTGATTTCGTCAGTCTACTTGTAAGTTGTAATACTGACGCCGTCAGCCAAATGTAGTCGTTGGCTTACTTATGTCATTGTTTTCGACTTTTAGCCCAGTCCTTTTGGTTCAATGGACTTGTCTTCTTCCCAGCCTTTTTACCTGTCGCTCCTAGGAAAATTACTTTGGATTAAGTTCGCCCGTCTCATGGGCTTTGGGTCTAGTTTTGATTGTTTTTTGATTTTGAGGTAATTCATGTAGGATCGTTGGTGGGATAACCCCGTTGGTCTCAGGCCTTTGGTTTGACCGTCGGCCTTATGGCGTCCCCTATTAGGCCGTCAGCTTTGAAGCTGAATTCTTTTGCTCTTTTTATTAAACCGTTAGTTTGTGGGTTTTTATTAGACCGTCAGCTTTACAACGGAATTCTTAGGCCTTTTACTAAATCATTGTAGCTGGCTTGTCTTTTCTTAGACCGTCAGCCTTATGGCTGAACTCTCTTTATCAGCCTCTGTGACTGATTTCTTTCAGGTATTTTATTAGACCGTCAGCTTGATAGCTGAATTCTTTGGGTCTTTTATTAGACCGTCAGCTTGTGGCTGAACTCTTTTTATCAGCCTTTGTGGTTGAATTCTTTTAGGTCTTTTATTAGACCGTCAGCTTTATGGCTGAACTCTTTTTATCAGCCTTTGTGGCTGAATTCTTTTAGATCTTTTATTAGACCGTCAGCTTGATAGCTGAATTCTTTGGGTCTTTTATTAGACCGTTAGCTTGATAGCTGACCTCTTTTGGGTCTTTCGTTAGACCGTCAGCCTTATGGCTGAACTCTTTTTATCAGCCTTTGTGGCTGAATTCTTTTAGGTCTTTTATTAGACCGTCAGCTTGATGGCTGAATTCTTTGGGTCTTTTATTAGACCGTCAGCTTGATAGCTGAATTCTTTGGGTCTTTTATTAGACCGTCAGCTTGATAGCTGACCTCTTTTGGGTCTTTCGTTAGACCGTCAGCCTTATGGCTGAACTCTTTTTATCAGCCTTTGTGGCTGAATTCTTTTAGGTCTTTTGTTAGACCGTCAGCTTGATAGCTGAATTCTTTTGGACTTGTTCATTTCTGTGAATATGAACCTGTAAGTAGAAATTCCAGTAGTTCTAAGTAAATTCCTCTTATTGCCATGCATCTATGAAAAGTAGTTTAAAAACAATAACCTGCCCAAAAATGAGCTTATTGTAGTAAAAACCAAAGTAAAAATCTGCCCATTCGGGCTTATTGTAGCAAAATCTAAAAGTAAATAATAAATGTAGGAATAAAAAGATAGGTCTTTCTTCAAGTCGTCGTATCTACTGGTAGTACTTTCGCAAGTGCTCAGCATTCCAAGGGTGTGGTAGCTTCCGTCCGTCCAGCGTCTCCAGGTGATAGGTGCCTTTTCTCTGCCATGCCGTGATTCGGTAGGGTCCTTCCCAATTCGGGCCGAGCTTTCCTTGGGTTGGATCTCTTGCTGCTCCCATGACTTTCCTTAGAACGAGGTCTCCAACCTGGAAGTCTCTGTGCTTGACCCGGGAGTTGTAGTGCTTAGCCATGCGGTCCTGGTATCGTGCGAGCCTTTGTTCCGCCGCTGTCCTGACTTCGTCCACTAGATCGAGCTGTAGACGTATGGCTTCGTCATTTTTCTCTTCATCATGGTTGTGCACCCTGTAGCTTGTGAGGCCGACTTCGGCTGGGATGACAGCCTCGCTTCCGTATGTTAGCCGGAATGGCGTCTCCTCTGTTGGTGTCCCTGCCGTCGTTCTGTAGGCCCAAAGTATGCTCGGCAATTCTTCAGCCCATATGCCCTTTGCCCCCTCGAGCCGAGTCTTGATGATCTTCAGCAAGGATCGGTTCGTGACTTCAACCTGTCCGTTGGCTTGAGGGTGGGCGGGAGAGGAGTAATGGTTCCGTATCCCTAATTGCGAGCAGAAGTCCCGGAAGGCATCGTTGTCGAATTGCTTCCCGTTGTCCGAGACTAAGACTCTAGGGATGCCAAATCTGCAGATGATGCATCTCCAAACGAAACTACGTACGTTCTTCTCCGTAATGGTGGCCAAAGCTTCAGCTTCTACCCATTTCGTAAAGTAGTCGATGCCCACTACCAGAAACTTCAGTTGTCGTATAGCCATAGGAAACGGCCCCATGATGTCCAATCCCCATTGAGCGAATGGCCATGGCGCCGCCATTGGGGTAAGTTCTTCAGGTGGTTGTCTGATGACATTGCTGAACCTTTGGCACTTGTCACATTTCTTTATATAGGCCTCGGCATCCTTCTGCATAGTTGGCCAAAAGTACCCCGTTCGTACTAGCTTGTGTATCAATGATCTGGACCCTGAGTGATTTCCACAGATTCCTTCGTGCACTTCCCTCATGACATAATCTGCTTCCTCAGGACCTAGGCATCATAGGTATGGACGGGAGAAACCTCTTTTGTACAAGACGTCTTTTATTAGGACGAACCTTGCTGCCTGGACCTTCAGCTTTCTTGCGGCTTCTTTTCCGTCTGGTAATTCGCCGTTCTTCAAGTAGGAGACTAACGGCGTGGTCCAATCACTTTCGAACCCGAGTTCCTGTATATCGACAGAGCTTATAAGTGGAGAGAGCTGAACGAAAGAGAGTACGCTATCCAGGGTGGCCATATGTTCAGCTGAAGCGGCTTTGGCTAAGCGATCTGCTTGCTCGTTTTCTCCTCGGGGTATCTGTTTAATTTCGGCCTTCAGCTCGTTTACCCTTCGCCTTGCTTGGTCCAGATATTTTTTCATCCTTTCGTCTCTACACTCATAATCCCCGTTCATCTGGTTGAACACGACTTGAGAGTCGCAATGAATTATTACTCTTTCCGCTCCTGCAGCTTTGGCAAGGTCAAGCCCTGCTATCAGAGCTTCGTATTCTGCTTCGTTGTTGGTGGTAGGGAACTCAAGGCGAATCATACATTTGACCATGTCTCCTTCAGGTGAATGCAGCACGACGCCGGCCCCCTAGCCTGCCTGTTGGAGGATCCGTCAACATGTATGTTCCATTATGGAGGTTCTTCTGCCCCCCTGACTTCACCGTTTGTAAACTCAGCTATGAAATCTGCAACAACCTGTCCTTTAATGGCGGTTCGCGGGCGGTACTGGATGTCAAACTCGCTTAATTCTATGGCCCATAGTGCTAATCGCCCAGCAGCCTCGGGGCTGCTCATTGCCCGTCGTAGTGGCATGTCAGTTAGGACGATCACCGTGTGAGCTTGAAAGTACGGCTTAAGTTTACGTGCTGCTGTGACTAGCGCAAATGCAAGCTTTTCCATGGGCGGATATCTTTCTTCGGCTCCGCGTAGTGCCCGACTAGTGTAGTACACAGGTTTCTGTATCCTTTCTTCTTCTCTGATCAAAGTTGCGCTGACGGCGGCTGGGGAGACTGCAAGATAGAGAAAAAGTTCTTCACCCGGCTTCGATGGACTTAGTAATGGAGGAGAAGAGAGATAAGCTTTCAATTCTTCGAATGCTTGTTGGCACTCGGCAGTCCACTCGAAAGATCTCTTCAGTGTGTGAAAGAAGGGTAAGCACTTGTCTGTTGCCCTCGAGACGAACCTGTTTAGTGCTGCTACTTTGCCATTAAGGCTTTGCACTTCCTTCACATTTTTTGGTGGTGCCATTTCTATTATAGCTCGAATCTTGTCCGGATTGGCTTCGATGCCCCTTTGGGAAACCATGAATCCTAAGAATTTTCCTGCCGTCACCCCGAAGGCGCACTTTCCAGGATTTAGTTTCATGTTGTAAGAGCGAAAAGTGTCGAACGTTTCCCTGAGGTCTTCCAAGTGATCTTCCTCCTTTCGGCTTTTTACCAGCATATCATCTACGTAGATTTGGACGTTTCTTCCGATTTGCGGTGCAAACATTTTATTCATGAGCCTCTGGTATGTTGCGCCCGCATTTTTTAGACCAAACGGCATCACCTTGTAACAAAAGAGGCCTTGGCTGGTTACGAACGACGTTTTCTCTTGATCGGCTTCGTGCATCTTGATTTGGTTGTATCCGGAGAAAGCGTCCATAAAACTTAATAGTTGGTGTTGAGCTGTAGAGTCTACTAAAGTGTCGACCCTCGGGAGGGGATAGCTGTCTTTGGGGCATGCTTTGTTTAGATCGGTGAAGTCTACACACATCCTCCACTTCCCGCTAGCTTTCTTGACCATTACTACGTTGGCGAGCCAGTCGGGATAGTAAACTTCTCTAATAAAGTTTGCCTCCTGTAGCTTGCGGACTTCTTCAGCTATGGCCTGATCCCGTTCGGGGGCAAACACCCGCTTCTTTTGCCTGACGGGTAGAAAGGAGGGTGATACATTCAGCTTATGCACCATGACCGAAGGGTCTATCCCCGGCATGTCCTCGTGACTCCAGGCAAATACGTCCCGATTTTCTCTGAGGAAGGCTGTAAGTGTCTGTCGGACCATGGGACTTGCAAGGGTCCCAATCTTTGTTGTTTGGTCAGGTCTGGAGTCGTCAAGGGATATTTCTTCAAGCCTTTCGACGGGTTCCGTCGTACTCCGATATTCTTCTATACTCATGGCTTGGAGTTGATCATCCATTTCCATCATAGCCACGTAGCATTCGCGTGCGGCCACCTGGTTTCCACGTAGTTCACCTATTCCGTATTCGGTAGGGAACTTGATCATCAGATGATACGTCGAGGTTACCGCCTTCCATGAATTGAGGGTGGGTCGCTCTAAGATGGCATTGTAGGCGGACGAGCAATCGACCACGAGGAACGTCACGTCCTTTGTGATCTGCTGAGGGTAATCGCCTGCTGTCACAGACAATGTAACTGTGCCGAGGGGAAACACCCTCGTCCCTCCGAAACCGACGAGTGGGGTATTTGTCGGAATCAACTGTTCTTTGTTGATCTTCATCTGCTGGAGTGCCGGGTAGTATAGGATGTCCGCCGAGCTCCCATTGTCGACTAACACCCGGTGCAAGTTGTAATCCCCCACTCGCAAACTGATAACAAGCGCATCGTCGTGCGGATGGTGAAGACGTCGCGCATCTTCTTCGGAGAACCCGATGACAAGGCTTTCTCTTCGTGCTACTTTTGGTATAGAGCCTGTCCTCTGGACGCTTTGGACCATCCTGAGGTATGTCTTTCGAGCCTTTTTAGATGATCCATTAGCCGTCCCTCCTATGATCATCCTGATGTCACCAATGGGTGGTCTGGGGCGGTCAGTGTCCCGTCGGGGAGGCTGCTCCTGAGGTGGTGGATCAGGTCTTTCCTTGTTCACGAATTTCTGCAATTTCCCTTGTCTGATGAGGGCCTCGATCTGCTGCTTCAAATCGTAACAATCGGCTGTATCATGGCCGTGATCTCGGTGGAAGCGGCAGTATTTGTCTCTAGAGCGCCTATTTGGATCCCCTTTCAGCTTCCCAGGGAAGGTCAGGGCTCCTTCGTCCTTGATTTGCATCAGGACTTGGTCTATTGGGGCAGTTAACGGGGTGAAGGTCGTGAACCTCCCCCCCGAGGGCCTGGAGCGCCTTTCGTCTCTTCGGTCTCCAGTTCTTGGCCTCTTCTTCCCCTGGTCTTGTCGCGAATCCTCTTGCCTTTCCCTTTTTCTTGGCTTCTCCTCCCGGGCTTGCAGCGCGTCTTCAGCGTTCATGTATTTGGTGGCCCGGTAGAGTACTTCTGACATGGTTTTCCGGTCGTTTTTGTATAGGGAGAACAAAAACTTACCCTTCCGCAATCCGTTTGTGAAGGCTGCTACAAGAATCTTGTCATCGGCTTCGTCAATAGAGAGCGCCTCCTTATTGAAGCGCGTTATGTAGGACCTCAGCGTCTCGTCTTCTCGTTGCTTGATGCTCATCAAGCAGGCTGTAGATTTCTTGTACCTATGTCCCCCGATAAAGTGCATCGTGAACTGAGCGCTTAACTCCTTGAAGGTGCTGATGGAGTTCGGCGTCAGTCGGCTGAACCATACCCTTGCAGAGCCCTTCAGTGTTGTAGGGAAGGCCCTACACATGATTTCGTCTGCCACGCCTTGAAGGTGCATTAGAGTCTTGAAGGTCTCCAGATGATCCAGGGGGTCCTTCACCCCGTCATAACTCTCAATATGGGGCATGCGAAATTTATGTGGTAGGGGGAAGGCATTGACGGCTACGGTGAATGGCGAATCGGTGCGGTTGACTAGATCATCAAGGTCGCTGGAAACTCGCCCTTTGAGTGCGTTCATCATGACTTCCATTTGTTCCCTCATCGCCTGCATCTCCGTGATAATATGTGGTGGAGTCGCATCCGTGAGAGATGGCATGCTTACGTTCTGTCCTTCCGGTTTGCTTGGGGTGTGGCTGCCTTCGGGCTTCTCCTGATTTTTCTTTGGAGCGCTGGTCCCTTCTTGATCCTCTTGTTGGTCGTTTGGTGCTGCATTCTTCAGGCGCAGCTGTTCTTCCAAATCATGGTTTTGTTTGGTGAGACGCTCTACGGCGGCGGCAAGAGTTCGAACTTGTCTCTCGAGCGCAGTCGTAGGCGGCTCTTCTTCCTGAATGTCGTTGTTGGTTGCCATTGATCGAGTGAGTACCATGCAACCCTTTAGTCCGGGAAACAATAGTTTGGCTTAATCTGAATTTCGTTTCCCCACAGACGGCGCCAACTGATGATGCCGAAAATTTCACCAGTGAGTTGCACAATGCTTGTACGCCCTAAACGACACCTGCACAACAAAAGGAAGAAAACCTAACAGAGAGCACCAGTGTGGTGCCGGCCAAATACCCTCCGAAGGTCAAGTCAGAACTCTTTTTCAACTCTAGAGTGCTAGAGAGGGGTTAATTATGCGTACCTTGATTTGTGAGGGTATTG
Source organism: Quercus glauca (assembly GCA_023736055.1). NCBI lineage: Eukaryota > Viridiplantae > Streptophyta > Magnoliopsida > Fagales > Fagaceae > Quercus > Quercus glauca. The sequence continues at coordinate 26,289,622 of CM043315.1, forward strand.
GGACTTTTATAGTAGGAGAGGGTTGACCTCTTTTCCTTGGAGCGAAAGTCCTTTCCTTATAGGAATCTTTATGAGCGGGGATCTCGGGATCTTTTCTTATAGGACTCTAACACTAGGCGTGGAGAACAAATAATCCTTTTATCACCTATTTGTGATGAACAACTGTTGGCATTGCTCAATGCCGTCGGCCTTAGGGTTGTCAGCTTCTTGCCATGTTATATAGCCTTCAAGTGAAAACTAAATTCCCCCCGTCAGCTCTGAAGTCTTCAGCTTCATCCGTCCAACCCCGTCAGTCTTGGTCCCTTGACATATCACAAGCTGACGGTTCCAAGCATATTTTATTTCTACCTATCACCAATTATTCCCAGAATAATAAGAATAATTTCTAGATAAACCAAAATTAAAAACAAAATAGAACATATAACATGATCTTTAATTGTGTCGGCAAATTTTGGATTGTAATGTTATAAGGTGATAAAATTTGAAAATTCCTCAAACTTTTTTAAAATTATACTTCGGGCCCCTAAGCTCGAAGCTTGGTTTCGTTCCTGTCGAAATGTATATACTTTCTATTTTTTGGTTAAATGAAAATTTCATTAAAGAACTAACTAGCTAAAGTGGCAAAAGTAGCGCCTAAAAGCCTACAAAAATACAATCCAGTAGCATCCAAATTAACAAGGGATGATTTTTTTTTTTTTTTTTTTTTTTTTTTTTGAGAAACCAGACTGGAAGTCCAGGCAGGGCAAATATATTAGAAGTAATAATAAGATATATTTTAATACAAGCACTATATGGACCCGATCCATCAAATGTTGAGTTACTAGAAATAGATGATACGTTGCTTTGTAGTGTGGACGGACGAGCAAACTGACAGGCCCATATTGGAATTATTGTGGACCAAACATATCTGTCATGCATGATTGGGCTCAGCAAGATAAGCCGCAAAATTTCTAATCAAAATTGTTCTCCATCATTCCGTCTTTATTTTTATTTTGGCGAAAACATTTTGGAATCACAATTAATTTGGCCTTCTATTTTAGTAGCAGTCAATTTAATTCATACCTTTAACTCGCTAACAGAAAATACCTGCATAGTTAACGGATTACATAGTTGGCACACTATGTGGCAAATAAAATATTTTAATTGTTATTTAAAATGCCACGTCAACCTCATAAAAATTTATGTTAGAGAAAAAATTGAATTGCTAATTTTAAAAAAATAAATTAAATAAAAAATCAACCTAGAATTTTATTTTTTTTCTTTCAGTTTCTTGGCTGCCAAACATAATTAAAACCATTGTGCCAAAATACTTACGATCCCCAAACTCACATAAAATCTGAAATAAGAAATGAAACAAACCTATAGTCAAGCGATGATGAACCACCACAATGAGATGGGTGCTTCGGATAAATAAACTCTTGGTTATTTCTCCTTCTACAACTTGCCAGATGGAAGGGTTAGGATACGAAATTGCTAGGATCTTCACACGAACCAACTTGCTCAAGTTACTCTTGATATATTTGATTCCATAAACCCTTGCTTCCTCATTGTTACCATTGGATTTGGTACCAATATCATGATCATGATAGTTAAATGAGGCATGTGGTCTTTAATTTGGGCTTGGGATTAGGCCAAAGATGAAGATGGATCAGACGGTTCGTGGTATTGGCAACAGTGTGGCTGATTGTTCAATGTCGATTTCAGAGGTTGAGGTTTTGGGTTCGGACCTGGGTCTGAGAGAGGAGAGTCAGGCCATTACGTATGAGAGAATTGGGTGGCTGTTCATTACTTTTGTGCTTTGAGTTTGGGACATTTGAAAAAATTGTAGATCTGAAAATTTTGCAGATTTGAGCAGAAAAAAAGTTTGGTTGGACAATGGTGGCTGGGGTACTTGTTGAGAAAAGTTTGATCTGAGCAAACACATCCACGGTGATTTTAGATGTGTTTGGCATCTAACAAATTGAAAGAAAAAGGAAATTGGCATCCAAGAAACTGAAAGAAAAAGGAAATTGCTAAGTTGAGTTTTTTTATTCATTTATATTTTTCTTTAAAATTAGCAATTCAATTTTTTTCCTGACATGAATTTTTATGAGGTTGAGTGACATTTTTAAATAGCAATTAAAATATTTTATTAGCCACGTAAGCTTTAAGTGTGCTAACTGTGTAATCTGTTAGTCACATAGACATTTTTTGTTAGTGATTTAACAACAGGGACCAAATTGACTACAAGTTGAAAATAACAATGACCAAATTGACAGCTACCAAAATGTAAGTACTGAATTGACTGTGACCCCAAAAATTTAGGGACCAAAATGGTGTTTTCACCTTTTATTTTTTATTTACAAAAGTCCCGACTTCTGTGAACTTGTGAAGAACATAATTTGAAGTGTTCTTTTGTCAATCACATTGCTACCAGAACATTCAAGCAAGGCCAAAATAGCTAACTAATTTTTTTTCTCTAACTATCTAGTTAGTAGTTTCAGTTTCTAAACTATATTTTTTTTTAGCATTTTGAGTCTAAGAGACTCAATTTAGGGTCTATAAATCGAGTTTTTGAGACTCGATTTTCATGAATTGTTCACGTCTGATGTGGCATTTTATCCACGTGGTATCTACATAGAAATCGAGTCTCTAAGACTCGATTTACAAAGCAAAAGAAAAAAAAATTAAGTCTCAAATCTCACACAGCCATTCCCAGAAATACAAAAAAAAAAAAAAAAAAAAAAAATCCAAGAACTGCAAAATCAGATCAGCCAATACAAATCATCCAACCAAATCTACCCAACAACCACCTAAAATCCAGATTAAAAAAAAAAAAAAAACCCCCAAAAACCCATCAGATCAGAGAGAAAAAGACCCAGATCTGCCTGGGTCTGGGCGGGCGCAGCTAGGCAGCGCTGATCTCGTCTTCTTCTTCTTCTTCTCTCTCTCTCTCTCTCTCTCTCTCTCTCTCTCTCTTTTTCTTTCTTTCCGCGTTTCTGTATTTTGGGTTTTGGGTCTATATTTTGTAATTATTTTTGTTGTAAATCGAGTCTTAGAGACTCGATTTCCATGTAGACGCCACGTGGATAAGATGCCACATCAGACGTGAACAATTCATGAAAATCAAGTTTCAAAAACTCAATTTATAGACCCTAAATCGAGCCTCTTAGACTCGAAATGCTAAAAAAAAATATAGTTTCAGAACTGAAACTACTAACTAGATAGTTAGAGAAAAAAAATTAGTTAGCTATTTTGGCCTTCAAGCAACCACTTAACTGTTGTTGTGAACTTTTTTTCTTCGCCCTACGGGACCATTTTAAAAAAGAAAAAAAAAGCAGTTGTGAACCTTTAGAAGTTTTGAGAGTATATTTTTAACAGCTAGATGAAACTGATGCTTTGATGCCTAATTAGGAACTAGCTCTCTATAGAAGATTTTTTTTCCTTTTTTTGAGAAACAGCTCTCCATAGGAGATAGTGCTGACTGTTTGAGTTTGTGTTTGTGTGTGTGTGTGTGTGTTTTTTTTTTTTTTTTTTTTTAAGAAAAGTAATTCTTTTTTTTTTTTCTGAGAAAGAAGAAAAGTAATTCTAGTACCAAATAGTACCACATATTTTTACACACTTTGCTATAGTTAGTGACAGATTATAAGTAGTGAAGAAAAAAGAATGGGTCCATGCATATATATATATATATAGGTGAAGCTGAAAGAAACTTAAATTAAAATTTCAAATTAGAGTTTTAATTTTGTGTCATATGTCCTAAATTATTTATTTTTAAAGAGTTTTATTTCTTAATTTTAGAATCAAATGTGGGACCACATTATAAATATTCATCCAAGTGAGTTATTAAGTACAAAAACCAAAGAGTTCAGAATAAATGAATTGTAAAAAAAAAATGGACAATTTACATTTTATACCTAATAATATCCTTATAAAGTTTTTCAAAGAGTTAACAAAATATAAAAATGGCTATCAATTGTATTTAAATTATATATATAGGAATTATATTATGCATCTTATATTCTTCCAAGTGAGTTATTAAGTACAAAAATCAAAGAGTTTAGAATAAATGAATTGTAAAAAAAAAAAGTGCTTCAGAATAATTATAAAATATATAAATATGGACAATTTACATTTTATACCTAATAATATCCTTATAAAATTTTTTAAAGAGTTAACAAAATATAAAAATGGCTATCAATAGTATTTAAATTTTATATATATATATATATATATATATAAGAATTATATTATGCATCTTATATTCTTATTGTATACCTTTAAGTGTATCAATGCATATGCATGGGGTTACAAGCTAGTAGTAATAGTAATAGACAAAGCACTAGCATTGGGTATACTAAATTCTAAATCTTTAGCATTTAGCACACCAAAGATTAAAAAATCCCTTCCATTGGATGGTTCAATTGTCAAATGCCAAGTCAACTCGTATTTTTTCACCTCTTTTTTAAAATTATTATTAAAAAAAAAATGTATTTGCCGCTTGGTAAGTCATACAACAAATTTATTTGGTGTAAAATACATTATTTTGAATTCACCACCCATATCACGAAATAGCTTAGCTCAACAAATTGATATTTGTTCAACAATTATAAAATTATACAAATAACAATATTGCTAACCAAAACAAAATAGCATAAACACAAAGGAGTTTAGTCTACAATTTGAAAATCTAATTAAAACAAACAGATAAGTTTCACTTTTACACAATTTCAATATCCCAAAATAGAGAACAAAATTACAAATGCCCTAATGAATAGTTAATTTGACAAAAAAATTAAAACATATAAGAGATTTAAAATTTTGAAAACTAATTTCATAATCTAATAGTTGTGTTTAATTTTAGATGTGTTGTGGTTGACACTCTGTTTCAATTTGGGAGTACAGATCAAAGTTTGATTATTTACTTATTTATACATGGTTTCTTTTATGAATATCATGTCATTGTTACTAAACATACACTCTAGGAACACATCATCTTTTATTTTGAAAATCTGTTTATTTTGGCCATGGATTGTTAAAAAATAGTCCCAAGTATCCATAATTTAAGTCATTTCATTGATATACTTCAGATTTACTTTTTTTCACACTTATAAATATTTCTCAAACATGTTTATAATTTCAAAATTTTTTTTTTTTTACTCTACTGAGACCAGATTATTTTGGCATTTACTTTGTTATTTGACATTTAAAAATTTTTTACTAATCATGTTATTCAAGTGAGAAGAAGTCAAAATAATTCATCTTTTAGATTCTCTTGCATACAACTAGATAAAGGTCTCAATTGTTTTCTTTAGGCCATTATATTTGAATGACGTTAAAAAAATTGATGTTTTTTTTTTTTTTTTAAATCAAGTGGCAGTAACATTTAGGGATGGCAATGGGGCGGGGCGGGGCCGAAGGATGTAATCTTCGCCCCCGCCCGGCATAGATTTTTCTTGCCCCATCCCCGCCCCGCCCCGCCCGGCATGACGGGGAAAATTTCTTACCCCATCCCTGCCCCTTAAGGCCCCGCGAAGACCCACGAAGCCCCGCCCTACACCGCAAAACTTTATTTCTTGTTAATTTTCTCTACAACTATTACCATTTTTCCAAATAAAATGACATGTTTCAATAATAAAAATATACTTGAAATTATAAATAAATTTATCCTATCAAATCAAACTATTTTTTAGCAAAAACTAAATAATATTATCTAAATGTTTAACAAGACAATATCACAAGAAAAATCTCATAGTATGACACAATAAAATAATCCAAACTCCTAATACATGATTGATGTCATCTTATCGACAATCAAACCAATAGGGAAACATATTCCTCATAATCTCGTTCTCCATTCACCACCTCATATTTCTAACATGAAAATTCAAAAACAAAAACCCAGCTCGTAAAATAGATATGGATTTTGACAAGCATAAAGAAGCAGTGTTGTTAAGCAAAGTGAAATCCCAATGGGAATTCAAAGTGTTAAGAGAAAAGGGGGTGTGTGACAGTGTACCTTATATTTTATAACAGCCAATGAACTAAATGCCCACACAAAATTACAAAAACAATGACACAAACAAATATTTAGAGCCTCAGACCCGTACCTCATTAAAAAAATATATATATTATGTTCATGATGAAAAGTAAGTTGAGAAAGATATATGAATCATGAATGAAATCAGTAATTCAATAGTACATAAATTTGTTTCTAATAAAGAAAAAAAACACATTAAAATTGGTACCTTATTTCCAACTTTGCTAGAGAGAAAAAAGAGGTAGAGCTACATTAGGTAGAATAAAATAAGTTGATGATATTTTTGTTTAAATAGTAGGGTTTTATGGTATGAAAAAATTACAATTTAATCCTTATAATGCGGGGCGGGGTGGGGATGGGGTAGGGCGGGGCGGGGTGGGTCTAAAAAGTGTAAACCCATCCCCACCCCGCCCCATAGTGCGGGTCTAAAATCTCACCCCATCCTCGCCCCACCACCTTTGCGGTGCGGGGAAAACCCGCACGGGGCCAAGCGGGGAAGGGCGGGTCTAGCGGGGCGGGGCAAAATTGCCATTCCTAGTAACATTATATTTGTTAATTAAGCTTGAGTTTTGCATTATAAATCCAAAACAAACAAGTAGACCAACCTTGTCTTAATTTAATTTATTTTTTTACAAAAAAAAAAAGTTTTAAAATACGGATTGGGTTAACCTAAAAAAAGGGTCAAATCACAAGTCACCCATTTTTACTTTAGGTCAAAAAATTTAGGTTTGGGTCAGGTTCCCACAAGTTTGAGTCAGGTTGCTAGGTCCCATCCTATTTTCCACGTCTGGATCATATCACTTGTCTTCTCTCTCTCTCTCACAGACACACACACACACACCCACACACAAATATTCTCTTCTCATTGTCTCTCTCCCTTTCTCTAACTTGAATTCTCTTAGATTGGCAATGACGTTTATAAAGAAGTTGATTGGCAATGACATTAAGGCGTTGAGATCAAAGGTTTTTGCGTTGGCATAGTGCTTTTATAATGGCGGTGCTATCACTTTTTGGTGGTTTGCAAGTTGTGGATTTTTATATTAAGCAATTCATAGCAATTGGTTATGGGTTTTTGGTGTTTTTGAGTTGAGGATTTTTGCATTAAGTGAATTGTAGCAACCAAGTTGGAGGCGGGGCAGCTAGGTTTTTGCATTAAGTGAATTGCATCAATTGAGTTGTGGGCTTTTGGTGTTTGTGCAAGTTGTAGATTTTTTTTAATCTTGATTTGCATAAATCCGGTGGGTTACGAACTTGTGATGGTGGTGGGTTATGGGGGTGGTAAGGGGATTTTTTTTAATTAAAAAATAATAATAAATAGAATATAGGTGCTATTTTAGGTTATTTTAATGGGTGATATGTTAAAGTAAGAAATGAGATGTATGGTGTATTGTGTATTGTTAAATATCATACTAAAATAGATAAAGTAAGTTTTTGTGTGTTAGAATAACATTTTTTTAGAACATCCAATGCTAATACTCTAAGTGAATTGATTCCAAGAAATTTGGTTATCAATTGGGGTACTCGTGGAGCTTTTGATATATTCCTTTAGGGGTGAGGGAGCTTAGACTAGCTGAGCTTACATCTCCCCAAGGATGGCCAAACTTTCACCTTATCAATGCCAAGTGGTCACTTAGGTTGGGCTAATTTGTCAAGTTAGCACTATACTCTTTAGTTATTATAAAAACTAGTGTTTAACCCGCGCAATGCGCGGGATCATTTTATGAATTAGAAAACAATCAACTTAATATATTATACTTAATGTGATGGTAAAATAGGGAAGGGGGTGGATGGTTAGTTGTTCAAATAATGATGTTAATGTGTAGGCGTTCTTCTAAAAGACAAACATAACTTAGCATCAACACATGATCTAGAGAAAATGTTAATTGATAATGCTGTGGGTTCAAGAGAATATAGTTATTGAAGTATGAAATAAGTAGAAGAGAAATTTGGTTAATAAAATCAATTTGTAAAGAAAAAATTGGTTGCAAAGTGTGTAAGATACGTTAGTTATCAATCTATTTGTTTATTATTTTAAAATACAGTAATTAATCCAAAAAAATTCCATAATTCCATTTACAAAAAAATTATTATTACTATATATTCTAAAGTATGCATGTTGAAATCTGGTTACGAACACAATCGATATGCATAGTATTCTCTCATTGTAACACACATATATTTAGCTCCATCTAGAGCATTGGTGTAATTCCTAATTGACCAAGTCATCTATTAAATTTAATAATTTTCTAATATAATTTAGGATGCAAATTTTTAAGCCAATTACCAATTTGTTGCTACCCTATCTTTGTAGCTCAAAGAAAAATGTCTACTCATAAAAAATAGTTAGTATCTGAGAAAGTAAATATATTCAAATAATTTAAGATAAATATTCGTAGAAAATGTTTTATATTAAAAGTTTTAGTTAAACAAATTTAATTAAATAAGTATGTAGCTAATGTATTAGAAATTAAAAATTTTTAAATTAAAAATTTTAAAATAGCACTCAAAATGTCAAAACCAAAATTAGAATTTAAAACTAATTTATCATCATGAGTTTAATATTTTTTAAATCTTAAGATTTCTCTCTCTCTATCTCTTTTATATGTATTATCTTTGCATTTTTTTTTTTAAATTTATTGTTATTATTATTATTTTTTTTTTTGAAAAAAAACAGTAATATATTTGTATCTAAAAATTCTTGGGATTTTATGAGAATGTATATAAGCAAATAAGTTAAAAAGCTTAAAATTGAAAGTAATATAATTTTTAAAAGCAATTGGTTTTACGAAAGATATACTCAATCTGTTTGTTGGGAAAGGTCCTTAAAAGATATTCCTTCAATAATTTAAAAATATAAATATTAAAAAAGAAAAAGGTTGCAATGTTTGGTTGCTAAGAGAATTAATCATAAATTCTAGAATTTTGTTACCAATATGCCAAATTCATGACACATTAGCGTCTAGATTGGCATGGCAATCAAATTGGTTCATTTTGCAAACTTTAAAGATTACTATTACTTATAAAGCACTACTAATTAATACCACGATTATGTCCTTTCTTCAACCTGAATTTTTGCCCAAAATATGGAGTTTGGACCATTCATTCAACACACTATTAATTTAATCTTTTGAACCTGTGTGGAAACTACAAAGTTGAAGTGCAGGTAGAAGCATGAACACAATTTTCCAAAGCCATATATATATATATATATATACACACACACACTCACAAAATATTATATTCTCTCTACCACCCACATTTACCATTCCACACCATCCAACTTATTGCTTTCACATGTTAAAAACATGGAGAAAATAGCACTATGTTGAAAATTCCATATGATCATTGACAGACAGTTTTTAAAATGGTCTTTAACCATGATTAGATATCCATATTTTATTGGTGCAGTAGAATTTTTAGCAAATTAAAATAAGTATCTATAAATCAATCAAATCTTTGATACCCCTTTACAGCTTCAGCTTTGTGGTCATGCCACATTGGCTGCTGCACACACAAACTTTGAATGTATTCTACAGTGTTAAACTCAAAGAATAAGAGGTGTCCTCCAACCAAGCATGATCTACAAAATGAATTACATGCAATTTCTGTCAACTTAATAGCAATTACATTCATTGTTTTATTAATGGAAATTCACCCACCAACAACCATAAAGTTACAACAACAAAATACATTTTCTGCATTAATCTACCATTAAAATGAAAGTTTAAAATAGCTAACCCTAGTAATTATGCAGATAGAGTGGAATTTTTCCTTCTTATTCTCTCTAACAGTCGTATTACACATTCTCTTTCTTTTTCTTTGCTTCAAATTCAGGTCCCCAAAAAGAAAGTTATTAGATCATGCTGTTAAAGATGACATCAAATCAAGTGTCAAGGGAAATTATAATAAAATTGTACAATAGAAATACCACTTCACATTTTGAGATACACTTTTAAAACATTAGCTATGCTCATACATTAGCTAACACTAACAGATCATACATTAGCTATGCTCCTGTTAAATTGCAGCAGCTAGCATCACAGCTATTCTTGCATCAGCTTGGATCACAGCTCCTGTGTTGCACCAGCTTCATGAGATAACACTAAAGCTATACCAATCAGCAAAAGTTAAGAGTACATATCCTATGCGTGGTAAGTAATAAGTGGCATGCCACAGTGAAAACTTCAGAAACAGTCAAGATTTCAGTTTACTTGCCAAGTTAAAAAGGAAAAAAACCGCTTCCTTAATGAATAAAGATTTCAGTTTACTTGCCAAGTACAAATAGAGGCATCTTCGAATAACAACATGGTGCTTTGGTTACCAATTGAGACTTGAACAGTGTGACAATCTAACAAAGAGGCAAATGAAAAGATGGGAAAAAAAATGACATCAACAAAGAGAGATGTAAGCAAGAATCTACCTAAAAAACCCTATCTCTATTACTGAATTTTAGCAACCAACGATAGGAAAGAATAATAGCTGGATTCAAAATTGGAATCACATATATTATAGCACTTGCAATTCATGTTGATATAAGAGTCTTAGGATGCTTGGACTATCCTATGACAAAAATTAAAATTGAATGGAAAAAGATGGCATAAAGAAACTGAAACAAATCCTCCAACAATGAGAAAACCATAACCTAAATAAAGAAAATTTAAACTCTCACAATCTGATATAAAACAGAAAATTAAGTAAATAAGAAAAGGGTGCGAAGAAACGAACTTGATGCATAATTTGGAAGCATTTTTTATGTTAGAATTAAATGATTTCAAATTTAAAGGGCAAATGAAAAGAAAAACAAAATCTTGCAAAAATCTGCCAAACAGGGAAAAACATTCTAACCAAATAACAATAATCGCCAAAACAGAACCCAAAAAATTGGAAAAATAAAATGGGAAATTAGGTTACCTTTAACCTTGATTCAATAATTTTTTTGGCATAATGACTCCTAGAAATGTATTACAAAATTTAAAAGATAAGTGACTGATGGGAAGCCAAAACTTTTTTTCTCATCAAAACATAGTCACTAACCAAATTGAGTCTTAATGAATTGAAAGTGGTCCCTACATATTTAGATGTACCCAATATCAAGACTTCAAAATATGGTAATCCGGTAACAATAATTAAATCCAAGCTTGTAATTATAGCATTTGGCAATCATAAGATCATAAAGTACTGTTTTTTTTTTAATTCTAACTGTAATGTAAACTTCTAGACATATAAAATTTAGGTATAAACAGCACTTCATGTGTGGGAATCACTAATTTTTTTTCTTAAAGCATAAATCATGCATTTTCAATGCTTACAAAATATCACTAATAGAACTCAAAACCATCAAAAGCAAGACAATGTAATCATTGAGTTAGACTGAATTGGAAAACCTCACAAACACAAATAAGCCAACTTGATTACAAAACATAGCAGACAAAAAAAATAAAAGAGAATTCTATCTATTTGGCTACTAAAAGAAGATTGAAAAAGATTAATGGAATCATAATAGGGTTATAGGCCAATTGAATCCATAACAAAAACCAATTCAAACCCATATACATCAATTGGGAAAATTTAACTGAAAATATGAGATAAGCAGAGGAAAAATCAGTCTATCCTAATCTTTCAATTTGATTCAGTAACTCTTCTTAAAAAACACCCAAATATCTTATCTGAAAGAGAACTCCGTAAATTTGTGCTTCAACAAAAGGATGGGAAAAGGACGTTTCTTAAATTATAGAAAATAAATTGAAGTTGTAATCTGGCTTGATTTGAAAAATGTGCAGATTGATCCCATAGTACCATTGACTGCTCATGGTACACCAAGACTGAACTGGTTCACCAAGACTGAACTGGTTCAAAACATATTTTTAAATTTATCCATTTAAAAAATATTAAATTTCTTAATACTCTGCATATCAAGAAAAAGAATAAATATACACAGATTTAGGAGTAAGCATTGTTCTAAAAAAATTACTTAGAAACATATGGATTGTGGGTAAGAGTTCTAAAGACTTTTCCAAAAGACACCATCTCTAGATAAATGGTAAAATTTATAATATTTGACCAAATAGAATATCATCCCAAAACAATAACTAAATATATCCTTTTGTGTCACTCTTGTAAACATCATCCGTATAGCATCTTGCCAATGACAACATAGCATTCCATAAAAAAATAAAAAATAAAAAAGACAACATGGCATTCCATCCAACCTTTTAAAGGAAACAAAAAGCAAGGAAAAAAAAATCCAGGCTATAAAAACTGTGCACTAAACAGATGGTACAAATTATCATTGTTCAAATACATTTTAAAAATAATATAAAAAATCCACCACACCATTAATACAGCCAGCAAATGTCACCAAGTCTTAGTCTTCTTCTCCTATGTTATCTCATGTAAAGATATTGCCTTAAGGTGCACACATGTTGCTAATTCAGCACATGGACACTCAAATTCATGTAATGAGCCTACCCACACCTAAATATGAAAAAAAATCTTGATCTACCTTAATCAATAAAATCTTCAAATTAGCACTTAAATCAAACCATTCACTTACAACCAACAACTTTGAGAACAACACTACTTATTTAATAGGAAAAACAACAGCCTGAGCCTATATGCAAAAATGAGCGAAATTAAGATGGATGCACAGAGTTCCAAAATAACTCAACAAAACAAAGTATTGAACAGTATGAAAGATAGAGGCTAACAATTAAATAGATACTAATATAAGATAGCCAAACTTGTAATAAATAATTTGCTACTATTGCAACTCAAATCTTACAAACATGGGTGGGGAAAAATGCTAGAGATCACAAACCATATATAAGAGCTCTATTTGAAATTGAAAGTTTCATTCACAGAATCATCACAAATAGTACCTGAAATCCCTCAGAATCAAGAAAATTTAATCTGTGAGGTAGACTGAAATGTAAGGCCTAAAAAAAGGATTTTTATTTTCAAAAAATAAACCAAAGAGAACTCTAACAATCTAATTTTGCTTAGAACTATCCCAAATACATCAATCAACAAAATGCAATCCAAATAATCAGATAAATAGAGGGATAGTAAGGCCGTCCTAAGGTGAAACAAAGTCTACAAAAAGAAGCTAAAGTAATCATTATAAGGAAGTTGATCACAAAGCATGACTGCAACAAAAAAACACACAACAATTTTACAGGTTAGTTGAAAAAGAATCATGGAATGCATTTTTTTTTTTAATAGAAAAAGCTGTCTAAAATATGCAAAAACAAAGGAAATTCAAACAACGAATACATAATGGACAGAATTATCAGATAAACAAAGGAAAAATTAGGCTTTCCTAACCTATCAGTTTGTTCCAGCAACTCTGCTTGCAGATTACTCAAGTTTTGTACTTGACAGAGAAATGCAGCAAATCTGAATTTCAACAAAATGACAAAGTAAGAAGGTTTTCTATAATTTCAATAACCAATAACACAGTGTCTAACAATCTGTTGGAAGGTGTATAGTAATCAGTTGGTTATCAATTAATTTATTTATTTTTCAAAAACCCAGTAATTAATCCAAAAAACCATAATTTCACTTAGAAAAAAATTATAAATTACTATACACTCTAAACTTTCATATTTTAAAGCATCCAAGTATTAAAATCAAGGGCGAAATCCCTAATGTTACTAAAACTTAAAACCAAAAATAATTATTTCAAACCAAATCATCCATAGAGAGAGAATAAACCCATCATTCCACACTCTAAACTTTTAGACTTATAACCATCCAAGTTGAAATTTGGCCATTATAATCATGGGCAAAATCCCTTATGTTACCAGTACTTAAAACCAGAAATTATAATTTTTCCATAGAAAGAGAGATAAACCCATCTATATTTCAAAAGGAGTCAAAGAAGAACCCTAGAAAATTCGGTATGGAGAAAATTTTGAAATAAAGATGTATTGAAAAGGAAGATGGAAATTCTTCTAGTACAAACATCTGGTTTTAAACTAAAAACATATACATATTGGAGATTTAATATGCTAATTCGAAAAGGAAAAGCAATAGTGAAAAGTTTCAGAAAACCAAAACAGTATTTGAAGAAGAAAAGAGTTCGCTAACCTTTAGAAAATTTTGTTGCAGAGGAGAGATGAGGCAGAGCAGCAGATCAGATGGTGATGGCCGGCCGTTCTCTGTAACGCAGTAGCGCTAAACATCTTAAAAATAAAATTAAAAAAAAAAAAAAAAAGCACCCAAAAAACATTTAATCTACTAAAGAGCATATTTAAGAATTATAACCTCCTCAAGAAATTTCTGTCTCCTAAATAGGCCTCCGCCATCCCCTTCATCGCCATCATCAAAGTCATCAAAGTAATCATCTTCATCGCCATCGACATCACCACCACCATGATTTATTTTCTTTCCAATATCTCCACCACCTCCCCCAATTGCAGTCTGGAATTCCAAAAGTATTAGTCATGTTGCCCAAGACAATGAACAATTTACATCACAATATGTTTAAACCAAATTGAAGCAGTAACTTTCAGTTAATTGGTTAAAGGAATGCAAAACCTCAAATCTGAGTACTTAGACCTAGATCAGCACCCAAGTCACAAACAAAAGATCAAATCTATAAATATGTTGGTTCCCCCTAAAATAATATCTACATTCCTCAGAAAGCTGAGAGACAAAGCCTAGATAGAATTTGATCTTCTACGGTGTTTCCCTGGAAAAAAGAAATAGAGATGAAAACATATTAGGAATTGAAATCTATAATTGCAGCAAACCCTAATTAGAAACCCCCAAATCCCAAAATTAATAACAACCCCAAATCGAAAATCTAGTAATTTTCCCAGTGTCCTTGTTTGTTTTTTCTCAATTTCCTACAAACATTTGAGCCTCAAAGTTATTTTGGAAACAAAAACCACAAATTATTCATAAGCAAGTAGATTAGGACAACAACAACAAAATAGGAAGAGAGTAGTGAAGATTGAGGATTCAAGGTGATCTTACCAACGATCTGATACGTACCCCGGCGAAACTTTTGAGAAAAACAGGCCAAAGGGTTTTGTTTTTAGCGGTGGGCAAACCGATAGTGATGGTTCCAGAAAATTCTCTTTTAAGCCATTGGGTTACGTTTCCGACGAACTCTGTTCTCTTTCCTTTTGTTTGCAATTTACTGACTTAAGCGGTTTGTTTTCTTTTATACTGAAGGCTATCAAAAGGTGTTTTAACGCTGCCAAACAGATCAAAAGGTGTTTTCCAAATCAAAACCGGTTTTCCAAATCAAAACCCCAAAAAAAAAAAAAAAAAAAACTATGAACGTAGATATTAGAAAACAGGGAAAGGCTTAGTGATATCAAAATAAATCGAAAAATTGAGAAAACAAACATTTTCATGGAGAGCCCAAAAGCCTGAAACAAAAAGGAATCAAAACCAAAATCAAATCTAAACCTTTCCAACAAAAAAACTCAATAAAAAGTAATATTTCATACCCAAATCTAAAAAAAATAGAGAAAAACGTACCGGAGCCGGTTCCGACGATCTGATGGTGGCAGATATATAGCCTAACGGTATATTTTTCTTTCTGCTTGCACCGGTGCTCTAAGTCTGGCGAGGGAACGGAGAACCCTCTCTGCCTCTCTATTTCTCTGTCTCTCTTTTCTCTCTCTCTCCTTTCTCCGTGAAGCAATCTTTCTTTTCTTTTCCTTTTTTGTGTTTTAAGCGGTTAGTTTCCTTTTATACCCAGAGGCTCCCAAACAATGTTTTAACAAAGTGAATCATTGTTTTTTTTCGTTTTTTCCGAACGCACCGTGCGGGTTTTTTATGTTTAAATTCCATACGTGTCAGTTCTTAAAGAGTCATTTTTCCTAACGTGGCACCGATTGGATTCACATCAGGTGCAATATCTAGGGTATTGCACCTGATGCAATACCAAATAAATGGTTGGGATTGAAAGTTGAAAAAGCAACTTTCAATCTCAACCATTGAATAAAATATATTAAAAATAAAGTAAAAAAGTTAAAGTAAAAAAGTAAAAAAAGTAAAAAAAATTGTGAAGAAAATGGGTGAATTGCACACCGTGCAATACCCTAGCAATTGCACTGGATGTGAATCCCCGATTCCTAGAGGCTTCTGCTATTATATGTGAGTGTTTGGATAACGCGTTTCCTGCGTTATCCAAAGTTACGTTTTGCTTCTTTTTTTTTTTTTTTTTTTTTTTTTTTTTGCTGCCGCTGCACAGGAAGACAACGGCTACTGTTCATAAACAGTAGCCGTTGTTTTTGACTTTTAAGCTTTCTTTACAGTTTTGTGGGTCTATGAACAGTAAATGAGACTCACAAATTTTACTTTTTATCAACTTTTTCATTAAAAATGGGTCCCGCTGTACTATTCACATTTAAAAATTATTTTGCTACAGTGTTTTAAGCAACTTTCAGCAACTTTCAGCAACAATAAGCTGTATCCAAACGGACCATAGTACTAGTCGTTAACCTGTGCGCGATGTATAAAAAAGTTTTTTACTTTGAAAAAAAAATCCAACAATGAGTAAATAGACATTTTGCTAGATAGTATTTCTTTTTTTAAATGAAAAAATATTTAACTTCTATACTTTTCTATAGTGTAGAAGTGTTATCTAACATTAAACGTTATTGAGTTGCAAGTGTATAGTTACCAAAACTTACAAGTAATTTACAATTATTAAATTAATAAAACAAAACTCTCAATAGTTATATATACACATATACACTCAAAACTAATATAAACTGCAAATATATAAACAAAGACCATGATATGAGGACGACACACCAAGTTTCAAATTTGAGTAGCAATATGACTTTCTCATAGTAATAACAATATAAACAATTCAAAACATAGAACAATATCAAAATTATAATATCTAATTCCATTATCTTTTATGTTGAATTCAAAAAAATAATTAATCAACAAAAAATCATAGCTTTTAATAGGAAAACAAAAAATCACATCAACCTAAATTAAAAGCATTTAAGGTGAAGAATTAAGATTAAACTTCAAAATTTATAGAATCTCCAAATTCTACTTCAAAACCAAACCAAATTCAACAAATCTATATATAACATACCAAATAAAAATTTATTGTTCTCTAGGCTGGAAGATATAGGTTGCAGTTTTTATTTTTCTTCTAAAAAACAGAGATGTTTTATCTGCCATGTACAATAAAAAAAAAAGTAGAAATTTCAACCCAAAAACCAAACCCACAAAAATAATGTCAATATAAATATGGAGATTAACCCAAATACTCAAAAGAAAATCAATTCTAAACATAATAAAGAATAAGATAGAAAGAAAACCTTAGATATAAACAAATATCCACATATGTTGAATTGAAATTTTATTAATAATAACAATATAAAAAAATTCGATATAAAATTTATTAATCAAAGAAGAAAGTTGAATTAGATTGCTTGCATTTTTTTTTTTTTTATCATTGTCATTCCTGTAGACTTCATGTCATCTAACACAACCACTTATTAGACTTCACGTTATAAAATATAACGGTGCAGCCCATATGGTAAACTTTTATGAAAAAAGCATCTTTAAAACCATATATCGAACTACATAATGATTGCACCAGGTAAATGCTGATTTTTGCTTTGGTTTATATATATATATATATATATATATATCAACATTTAAGTTTGAATTTAAGTTGGATTTATTAGAGAGATAGAGTTTCACTCCTTATTAAATTTGGATTAAACAAAAATAATTTTGTTTTAAAAAAATAATAACGATGAATTTGAGTTTAAGTTGGACTTGTTAAAGAGATAGAGTTTCACTCCTCGTTAAATTTGGATTAAACAAAAATAATTTAATTTAAATAAAATGATAATTTTATTTAAATATTATGCTGATGTGGAAAATTGTGAGAGTTTCAAAAATTTCGGTTTTATATATATATATATATATTAGATAAGATATTAATGTTATATAAGCAACACTTTTACAACAAACCTGAGGTGACAGAGTGTTATGAGTTATAATCTATGCCCACTACTATCATAATTTTTTACCCAACAATAATAATTTGCTATCTAAGATTTATTGTGAAAATATTATGAAAGTACTGTGGACTTAGTATTTCTCGTAAAATTTATTTATTTTTAGATTGGCATAAAATATATCCTATTACTAATCTTGTTCTTGTCTCACTTAGCATTTCTCGTAAAATTTATTTATTTTTAGATTGGCATAAAATATATCCTATTACTAATCTTGTCTCAATTCACAATAATTTTCTTACTTTTAGGATCATTGTAGCTAAAGGAGTTGTAAGAGATAAGTTAAGCCTTAAAATAGTAAGACATTTTAGTAAACTATGATAAACCCAAATCCACGAATGAATGAGACTACTATAAAAATTAGACAATGATTCAATATCAAATGGTTCAAACAAAAAAATGGCAATCCCAGTAAGGCCATTACTCCTTCAACTCCTCCTCCTCACCCTACTCTTAATCTCAATCCATCAATCACACCCAGCCATTGCATCCACAATCCATCTCCCACTTTCCAAATATCCTCACTCACTATCAGTCACTGATTTCGGAGCCATTGGCGACGGACTCCATTATGACACAGTTGCCATCCAATCCGCCATCAAAGCCTGCCCCGCCTCCCACCACACCCAATGCCACGTCACCTTCCCTCCCGGAACCTACCTCACCAAAACCCTGTTCCTCAAATCCGGCGTCGTATTGGACATCAAAGAAAATGCAACATTGCTGGGCAGTACAAAAATGGAGGACTACCCAAAAGAATCGCGGGAATGGTACGTGGTGGTGGCGGAGAACGCGAGTGATGTGGGGATCACCGGCGGAGGCGTGGTGGATGGACATGGTTTGGGTTTTGTGAAGAGGTTTAATGTGAGGAAGAATGTGATGGTGAGTTGGAACACCACCGGAGCTTGTTTAGGAGATGAGTGTAGACCCAGGCTTGTTGGTTTCATTGATTGTAAGAATGTTAGGGTTTGGAATATCACACTCACAGAGCCTGCTTATTGGTGGTGCGTATACACTTACGCTATACCCTTATTACACTTTCGCTTTCCCTCTTCCTTTTAATGATTTTGTTGTTGTTCAAAGTTAGCTATTCTTCTAGGATTGGTAGTTTATACGTATCGTATGGTGGAAGATGTGATGTTGCATTTTTATCCTCTGGCTTTTCAATATTTCTTCCACCGCCCACATTGTTTTTGTACTTCTTGTGTGTTTTCTTTCTATACAGTTCTTGTGTGTATATTGATGGTTGTTTATTGTCTTGTTGTGAATAAATTCCCTTTTAAATAATTTTTTGTTACAAAATGTATAATGGTAAACCATAATAAAGTTTTTTTTCTCTCCCTCTCTTTTAAATAGTAGAGATTTGTACTTACCTAAAAGAAAAAGAAAAAATTTGATATTTCTATTAGTGTATTACTGCGATAATTATAGATATAGAAAAACTATTCCAAAACAAATGAAGTGTTTCTTCATTTTCATTTTCTTATTCAAATTGAACCCTTTTCATAACAATGCACAGTTGCAAAAAAAAATCAATTCGGTGCAAACAGTTATGATCCTTTCCAAGTAAAATAGACTCACATCACATAAACTTGTCAATTGCTATATTTTTATATTGTAACACTCTTATTTATAGCCATGTATCTTATGAACAGCTTGCACATAGTACGGTGTGAAAACACATCAATTCATGATGTTTCGATTTATGGAAACTTCAACACACCTAACAATGATGGGATTGATATTGAGGATTCAAATAATACAGTCATTACAAGGTGTCACATCGATACAGGAGATGATGCTATCTGTCCAAAGACATACACTGGCCCCCTTTATAACTTGACTGTGACAAACTGTTGGATTCGAACAAAATCTTCAGCAATCAAACTTGGTAGTGCTAGTTCATTTGATTTCAAGGGTCTAATTTTTGACAATATCACAATTGTACAGTCTCATAGAGGGCTGGGATTTCAAATACGTGATGGAGGTAACACTCATCTTGCTTTTCTTGTTTTATTGAGAATTTTTCTTGAATGATTGGAAAATTAAGCTCAATTTTTCTTTTAGACCTTTTTTTTTCCTTAAAAAAAAAAGCATTCACCTTGTGCAGGAAATGTAAGTGACATTACCTTCTCAAACATAAACATAAGCACAAGATACTATGATCCTTCATGGTGGGGAAGAGCGGAGCCTATATATGTGACAACATGCCCAAGAGACTCTAGTGCAAAGGAGGGTTCAATCTCAAATGTAGTTTTTATTAACATCACTGCAAATTCTGAAAACGGTGTATTCTTATCAGGTTCTAAACATGGGTTACTAAACAATTTGAGATTCATAAATGTGAACCTGACTTATAGAAGATGGACAAATTATTCTGGTGGATTGATAGATTACAGACCAGGATGTCAAGGACTTGTTAATCACAGCATTGCTGGGATCATCATGGAACACATTGAAGGTTTGGAGGTTGAAAATGTTGACATGAGATGGTCTGATCACCAATCAGGACACTGGAACAATCCTCTTGATTTCAAGTCTTCAACTATAAATAATATTTCTTTGTTTAATTTTCGTTCAAGTTTGTACTAAAAACTAGTCACTAACTCGTGTAATGCACGGTATTATTTAACAAAAATGTGTAAAATTTATATTGATTTTGATGTCAAAGTAAAAAATAAAATTATTATTCTCTTAATAACTCAAATGATATTCCATTCCTAAATAACATCAATTTACCTCGATAGAGAGGTAGAAACTCTAGAAGTTGAAGTCCACGAAGTTCTCTTGTAGTCTTGTGTTGCTTTTGTACCTCCCTAAGGTGTTTTTCTCATTCTTTGTCGATTAGCCACTAATTAGGTGAAGCTTTTAAACTAAAAAAGAATTGGTTGGAGCTTGTTATGGCCATTGGCTAAATCAAACATTTCAATTAGATGTTAGGACCAACAAAAATAGAAATTGAAAGGAAATAAAGAGACCCAAATATCAAAACAAAAGACAATCAAGATAATTTAGTCATTCTAAAAATATACAATTTAATATAATGTCTAGTAGAAATAATTAGTATTAGTTTAAAACATCCAATATAGTACGAATAATAACTAATTCAATGATTATTCATAAAAGCAAACACCAATAAGTTGATTATAAATATGGTGGCAATATTGGAATTTAGTATCACCCCCTTGATTTGTCAAAACGTATTTGAAATTGATATAAGGAGAGGATAATGAAAAGATATTGAAAACTTAATTAAGATTAATTCAATCTTTCAAACACACCTATTGAATTATACAAAATGGAATAAAATATTTTAAATTCAGATACTAAACGTGTTCACTTTTAATCATGATTTCCTACAGCATAACGAACACAAAAGATTGATTTCATAAATAGAAGTATTGACTCACCACCAAATTTAGGAAGTTCATCGTCTTGCTTCATGCTTCTTGTTTTTAAATTTTAGATTATAAAGTTCTACAATAAAAAGATCAGGTGTGAAATTTGTATTGGATAAAATACAATAAATCAACATACTAAACTTGATGTTTAGGCTTTGCTAGATAAAGCGTTCCTAACTGTTGAATATGAGTAGTCACAATGCTGCTCTTTAACTTAGTTTGCTCTCTCTTTTTGCTGATTGCCACCAATCTAAAAACCACAAAAAAAAAAAAAAAAAAAAGAACCCTATATAGGAACACTCCTGCATATGCAATTCTCATCAAAAAAGAAAAGAAAAGAAAAGCAATCTATATATCAATTCCAAGAACTACTAAACAAATAATTCCAAGTAACAAAGAGGGAGTGGAAAATCAACCTTCATTGAGGAGTGGGACGCAAAGATACTAATGAGGTTTAATATTTGTGTTGGTGCTGTAAAGGGAGGTTTGTATGCGAGAAAGAAAAAAAAAATCGGGGTTTATGTTTGTGTTGATGCCGTACAGGTTTCTTATGCAAGAGAGGAAGAAAACCTAAAGATTTTTAAAAATAAAACTTTTTAAAAAATATTAATGAGGTGTAAATTTGTTGAAATTTTTGTTATAGAATTTTAGTTTTTTTTTTTTTTTGGAGAAAGTATATAATTTTAGTTGAAGTAGAATTTTCAAGCTCTTAAAACATATATCTAATAGAGTTATACTTAAACTAAAGTATTGTAACACTTGATAAGATAATTACACGTTAAAGAGAAATAATAAATATATAAGATATAAAACCTAAAATAAAAAGAATATAAAAGAAAAAGAAAATAGTGACGACGTGAAAAATTGTGGGAGTTTCAGAGATTTTGGTTTTATATATATACTAGTCGCTAACCCGTGCGATGCACGGGATAGTTAAATAAAATGACAATTAACCAACATCACGTTAAGGTAAAAGAATTAGTGAGAGACTGATTTGCCCACCAAGAATTTAAAAGAAAAAAAGATTGATATAATAAAATCTAAGAAATTTAGAAATAGAAAATTGGGTTAATAATATGTATATTATAGACATTTTGCTAGTTAGCGTTTAAAAAAAAAATAGATCTGTCATAATTAAATAAAATACAATGGGAATAAATATTTAACTTCTATACTTTTCATTACTTTAGAAGTGTTGTCTAACGTAGAATGTTATTGGGTTGTAAGAAAGATTTTTATAAAATGTTAATACCATATATATATGCTTATATTGTCAATGTTTCACTGCAGGTACATAGTTACTGAAGCCTACAAAGTAATTTACAATTCTTAAATTAATAAAGCAAAATTCCTAAAAGTTATATATATACATACACTCAAAACTGATATAAACTATAAAGATAAAAACAAATCTTATTTAGTCGTATTAATAACAATATAAATAATTCAAAACATGGAACATTATCAAATTTATAACACTTAATTCCATTATCTTTTACGTTGAATCCAAACAAATAATTAATTGAAATTAATCCAAACAAATAATTAATCAACCAAAAATCAAAACTTTAATTAAGAAAACAAAAAATCACATGAACCCAAAATAAAAATTCTCAATAAAGAAAAAACATATAAGGTAAAGAATTAAGATCAACCTACTAAGACGCAAATACCAAAAACCCCCAAACTTAAACCTTCCAAATTTTATAGAATCCCCAAATTCTACTTCAAAACCAAACAAAACCCTTCAAATTCAAAAAATTCATATATAATATACCAAATAAAAATTTACCACACCTTGAATTAGAAGACATAGGTTGCAGTTTTGATTTTTCTCCAAAAAATAGAGATGCTTCATCTGCTGTATACAATATAAAATAATTATTAGAAATTTCAACCCAAAAACCAAACCCACAAAAACACTATCAAAATATAGAGATTGACCCAAATACTTAGAAGAAAATAAATTCTAAACATAACAAAACAATAAGATAGAATGAAAATTTCAAGCACATATGAAAGCAAATAAAAAAGACAAAACCTACGTTTTTTTTTTTTTTTTTTTAGTTGAGTCTCTCTCCTTCTTATTTTTTTAATTTTAAAGTGAAGTTAAGTTTAGGGTTTTGAGATGGTAATTGCTAGGGTTTTAAGGAGAGAAGAGAGAGTCCTACCAGGAGTCTAAATAATATAAACAATTCAAAATATAGAATATTATCAAATTTATAACACCTAATTCCATTATCTTTTACGTTGAATCCAAACAAATAATTAATTGAAATTAATCCAAACAAATAATTAATCAACCAAAAATCAAAACTTTAATAAAAAAACAAAAACTCACATGAATCCAAATAAAAATTCTCAATAAAGTAAGAACATATAAAAATTTACCACACCTTGAGTTGGAAGACATAGGTTGCAGTTTTGATTTTTCTCCAAAAAATAGAGATGCTTCATCTGCCATATACAATATAAAATAATTATTAGAATTTCAACCTAAAAACCAAACCCATAAAAACATTATCAAAATATAAAGATTAACCCAAATACTTATAAGAAAATCAATTCTAAACATAATAAAACAATAAGATAGAATGAAAATTTCAGGCACATATGAAAGCAAATAAAAAAAGACAAAACCTACGTTTTTTTTTTTTTTTTTTTTTTTACGTGAGTCTCTCTCCTTCTTATTTTTTTAATCTTAAAGTGAAGTTGAGTTTAGGGTTTTGAGATGGTAATTGCTAGGGTTTTAAGGAGAGAAGAGATTTTGGTATTTTTATGCAAAAAACGTTATTTTAGGTCTAGGTGATTTATTTCCTTGTTTTTAGGCTCTTTTAATGTTTTTTAGGTCAAATTTGATTCCTATTATGGTTAGGTATTAATTATGGCTTATTTTAGAATATATTTTCTTGTCCATCAAGTTTTATGGAGCCCTTAAATAGGCCTCCAAATTTGTATACGTTTTTCAATATTATTGTTATAAGATATAAAACCTAAAATAAAAAGAATCAAAAATAAAAAGAAATAGAAAATAGTGATGATGTGGAAAATTGTGAGAGTTTCAAAAGTTTCGGTTTTATATATATATATAGACTAGTATTATGCCCGTGTGATGCACGGCTTAATAAAAAATATTTTGATAATAGAATTAAATTGAATAACAATTAAAATGAAAAAAAAAAAAAAAAAAAGTTACATGGAAGATGTATATTATGTAAGTTCAAGTTTGGCAATTTTTTTTCAAAAACAAATATTTTAAAAACAATGGCAAATTGTAAAAATTGTATAACAATTATCAATGAAATCTCTGTGTGTGTGTGTGTAAAAGATAAAAATAAAAAATAAATCTATTTTTTTAAAATCTAAAAAATAATTGAATTTTGTATATTTGTCCTTATATATAATATATCTAATTACAATGATCAATAAAAAAAATTTATAATTTTTTTTAATAATTCCTATTTATTTATGAAGAGGGGATCATCCTAAAAGAATTAATTCAAAATTTAAGATCAAAAAATAAATTGTACTTGTACACCTAAAAGAAATTTAATTTTTATTTCTTATTTTAATATTTAAATCATTTGTTTTAGTGTTGATTTTATTCAAATGGTTATAAGTTGTAAGGACTCAAATTGGGTTGGACCCAAAAAAGTGAAAGGTTTAAGCCTAAACAATAAAATTTCTAGAGAGCAGGTGTAAGAGCTAAGCCCAATTAGTAGAAAAAAGACATGATCGTTCTGCAACAAAGGAAGTTTTAAACTAATTTCAGCGATCTCTTCTTCTCGGCCTAGTTTCAGGGAATATCTCAATGGATCTTCTAGTGTTTGTTTCTCTCTCTTTTTCCCCAAAAAGTCTTCTTCAATGTCACCTACTTTCCTGTTATATACTACATTCTCCTCTCATTCTCGCCGTAAACGTGTAGGTTTTAATCTGGGAGCTTCTTTTTGTCCCATCCAGCACTTCCTGGAACCTTTGCTCGGTGGCCATAAGGCTGCTTGGCTACTGTTTAAGTATCACCTTCACATTAATGCGGCCAAAGAGTTAGCTGGGAAGTATTTAATGTGGAGGTAACAGCTTTAGAAGATATTTGCTACCTTTTCTGGTTCCCCCTTTGTTCCATATTTACCGTTTAGCTCATATGCAACTTGATGAAGTACCTTGAATACTAAAATAGTTACATCCACCTCGGACCTTAGTATCAGAGGTGGATATCGTCCTCGGATGCGATTTGGGCCGCTATACAGGACGTACATCTCTTTGTCTTATACTACTCTCAAAATAATTCTCTTTAACCATCCTCGGATATGTGAACGTCCTCGGACTGGGCCGCTAGGCCACAAGCCCACTTCCTATGAATTCTCTGATATCTTTTTGGGCCACTGGCCCCACATAAGTTATATCACACATTCTAACTAAATAATAAATAAAAATATGATACCATAACTTAATGTAACATTTTAACTTACTAACAAATAAATATAATACCCTAACTTAAAGTAATGTTTATAATTGTATTGTGCTTTAGCCTTTAAGAACACATATATTATTTTTTTCAAATAAAAAAAACACAGATATTAATATTACACATGAAAAAATAACAAATTCAATAATTGAAACGGTTGAAAACAAAATTAAGCCAAAATCTCAATTTATTATTGAAAAAATATCCAAATTTCTGAACTTAAAAAAAAAAAATGAAAACGGAGTTAAGTAAAGATAGACTCACATAGGAATTTGGACTGATGGATATAAGAACAGTTTTAGATCCTTATTTTCTCTCGTATCCAATTCATGTTTAACAGCAAATGTTGCTTTTAATTAAAGAAGATAGATTACATGGAATAAAGCACCAAACAAAAACCATAACAAATTAAATTCCCGTATAATAAAATATTGATGTCAACAACAAATAATCATGTGATAAGAAAATAAAAAATACAAATATATTGCTTGCTATATTGACATCTAAAAAAATTACTAAAAGGTGCGATTAAGCATAGAATTTCAGTCTATCTATAAAAGTTGTTGATAAAAATCATATAATATATAATAAAAAGGCAACAAATACACAAAATCTATTCAATTTGATGAAAAAAAAAATACCTGCAGGGTTGTAGGTAGGGTAGAGAGGAGAAGGGAAAAATATAGTAAATAATTGTAAGGTACGTAGTAAAAAGAATAATATACTAAAAAACTGTGTGTATATATAGAGAGAATTTCAGGTTGTGAAAAAGATAATATGAACAAAAAGAAGAAGTTTAGGTGAAATCCAAATGCTTAATTTTTTTTAACTTTATTATTAGGAAAAAGATGACATAAGATGCAAATTTATCCACAAAAAAGAAGAAGATACGAAGTAAAAAAAAGTATTTTTGTTTCATGTTTTTTTTTTTTTTTAATTCTATCTTTTTTCTTTCATGTAATTTTTATCTCTCTTTTTTATTTAAATTCTATCATCTTTTATATATAAGTAATTCTGTCCTAGTGATTTTAGGCTTTGTTGATAACATTTTAGATAGACACAAATGTAGTTGTAGTTGTAAATCAAATACTATTTTCTTTTGTTACTTGATTACTAGGAAAAAGACATAAAAGGCATATTTATCCAAAAAAATGAACTTAAAAAAATTAACAAAAATGAACGTATGTTGATACGCAATAGTATTCAATTCTGTCTTCTTCTTCTTCTTCTTCTTTTCTTTTTAATTCTATCTTATTTGTTTTATTTTATTTATTTTTTATTTAATGAAATTCTGTCCTTTTTTTTTAGGTAATTCTATCCTATTCATTTTAGGCTTTGCTGATAATATTTTAGATAGACCAACCAACTAAATTTAATCTCTTTTTGAAATTTTAGAAATACTTATTGTAGGTTGCACGTTTTGTTAAAACACTATAGTTATTTTATCCAAAGAAATTAATAAGAACAAATATATTGCAAAAAATAAGAATTAGATGGATTAGATGAAAATTTTGGATTGTAATCAAATTAAGATTTTTATCAATTTAGAAATTATAGGAGAAGAAAAATTGTATATATTTTTTCTTAAAATTTAAAAATCTAAAAAAAAAAAAAAAATTCTGCAATTTAGTGAAGCCACTTGGCACAATCATAGCTTCTAAGTTCAACTTTTATTATATAATATACTAGTCGCTAACCCGTGCAATGCATGGAATAGTTAAATAATAAAATAATTAATCAACCTCATGGTAAAAGGAAAGGCTAAGGGAATCGATAAGAGGTTGATTTGCACATCAAGAAAAAATCTAAAAGAAGGAAAAAAAAAAAAAAAAAAGGCAAAACTATCTATAAAAAATTGCAACCATTGTATGTTTACCTGGCTCGGCTCAAAGCCAGAATCCAAATTTAATGTTGCAACAATAAAAACATACAAATTCATATTAATTGTAAATCAGCCTCATTACACGTGTGCCAAGAATTTCAAGAAACACTATTGCCACGTCTATCTTTGTTCAAGACATTTAATTTACACATAAGCCAATGGCAAATGCAATTAGACAATCTTTAGGGGGGAAAATTACGCATGCTGCGTCTAATGTTTTCTTTGGGCTGCTCACTTTACACATTTTCTCTTTATCAGCAAAGAGAGGTTTCGATTCAGAGAGATGATTCACTATGAAATATAAGCAGGATGGGTCTATTTATGGAATGTCAAATTCATTAGATCTCTCATCCTCCACCACCTACCACAATCGCACAATCCCATCTTCACCAGCACTAGCAAGATACTGCCCATCAAGACTAAATTTCATTGCAAAATTGGACCATCATGCGCCTGGATATCTTGCCCCATATAAAGATTATGAAAGCATTAAATGATTATATACCAATTGAAGAAGAATGATCCATATATGCTAAGAACTACAGTAATATAGAGAAGCAAAAATGACCATATTTAGCTGGGATATTGCAAGTAGAAGAACAAATTCAAAGGCAAATGCAAAACTCAAATGATATGATCAATATTGGCTAAGAACTACAATTGCATCAGAGTTGTAAAGGTTGTGCATGAGAAAACGAATTCATAGCTATAAATAATTATAGATATAAACATATTCGGAACTCTATTTTAAAAGAATTCAACTACAGGAAATTACAAAAGGCTACAAATATAATTTGGTTTAAAACATAAGTTATATAACTCAATTACATATGATTATGCAAGATGGGCATGGTATTAGATATTATAAATTTAAGGTAGAGATTCAGAGAGAGGGTTGAGAGAGACTTGACATATAGCAAGCTTTAATGAATGCCTCTATTATTATGCAAAATCAAAAGGCATATATCAGATTTTTAAATGAATAAAAATTATTTAACGATATGTATGTTTTTAATAATATGTTTTTATTGTTTCTTCATACATAATATCTATAGATGTAAAATTTTTATCAAGCCTTTAATTTTCACTGATTCTAATTTTAGTGGGACATTTTGTCAAACACTTATTGGCCTATAAAAAGGATACCAATTCTTAAATCATTCTTTCAACCATTATACCATCAAAAACATGAGAGAGAATATTACAGAGAGACTAAGCAAGAAAACTGGTGAGACTCTGTATGTTTTTGAGAACCTGATCCCTAAGTTTTAGTTCAATATATTTTCGTTGGGTTTTGATCAAGATCAAACAAGAAGATCATCCACATATATATAAAACAGAGAAAAATTGAATAAGATAAGTCAAATTGGATTGCAAACATATATTATTAAATAGAATAATATAATTAAGAAATAAAAACTTACCTAGAGAAAATACAGATTTTGAACAAAGGGTACCAATTCATGGTGATGGGGCTGGCCTGTTTTTACAAAAGGATATTGGTACCATTGATTATAAATTAGAGGTCAAGACTTGAGCCAGCAAAGGCTATGAACAGAGAGAACGAGATTGAGAGAAAAGGGATGCTCTGCGTTTAAGCCAAAGAGAAAGGAATAAGGGGCAGCGTGAAGAGAAGAGTAAACCTGCATGCTGAGTTTGTGTTTGTGTCTATCGAGTTTTGTTCGTTTTTAAAGGTAAGTATCGGGTTTTATCAAAAAAAAAAAAAAAAAAAAAGAGATAAGTATTGGGTTTTGAAAATAGTGTTTTTAATTTTATTTTTAATTTTTTAAATATTGTGTTGTGCTGATATGGAAAATTGTGGTGCCAATAGAGACTTCGATTTTATAGATATACTAGTCGCTAAACCGTGCTATGAACGGGAACCTACCTATTTGTGAGATAGACTAAAATAATTTTATAAAATCTTAAATTGATTAAGAAACTACACTAATTCATAATTTGCTCTTGTATGACTTCAATTTGTGTTACAATTTGATGAAGAAGCCGTTACAATTTGATGAAGAAGCCATTACTTGAACGTGCAATGACTTATAAAAAATTTGTCAGACAGTTTCAAATATTGCAAAAAAATAACTCAAAAATTCAGATATTAAAACTTCTGAAAGATCAAAAAATATTAAAGAATAAGATGATTCATTGTTTAAAAATTATTGAAACAAAACAAAATATATATGACGAAACAATAAAAAAATATAAAAGAAAGATAGGTTACTAAAATAACATAAAAAGAGTTCATACCTTTACTCGGCTTTAAAATATATATATATATATATATATATATATATATTGGGGTTTGCATTGCTTTTATAGTTGAAGAGGGTAAAATCAGTGATGACGGGTCCATTTAAACGAACATGACGGTGTTAGACCAATGGGCCTATAGTGGACAGATCCAAGGTGGACGGATCTCAAGGCCATGTGGCATCCACATGGTTTAAGTAACTTCCAAGTAATCCTAAATGGAAACAACCTGCGTTCGACGATTAACCAAAGTCAATAGAGTCTCAATATGTATAGAATCCTAAAGTGAGAAGGATTCTGTAATCTACACCCATTAATGATGATCTTCTCCATAAGAAAAAGACTTCCCACGCAAGAAACGGAAGTCAGTTCTACACAACTATAAAAACCCAGAGGCTCTCAAGGAACAAGGTACACATAATTCCCCCCAATTCTGGCACTCTAGGGTTGTGAAAACTTTTCTAACTTAACCTTCAGAGGCTCTTTGGCTGGTACCACATCGATACTCTTCAAGGGTTTTTCTTTGTCTTTGTTTCACAGGTCTCGCTTCAAGCACATGAGTATTGTGTGGCTTACTGACGATTTTCGGCATCATCAGTTGGCGCCGTCTGTGGGAAAGTTGCGATTTGTAAGCCGTACTATCGCCTCCTAAACAAAGAGTTGCATGGTGCTCACTCGCTTGATGGCAACCACCAATGACGCTCAAGGAAACGAACCACGCACGACTGCCTTCGAGAGACAGGTTCAAACTCTCGCTGCTGCAGTGGAGCGCCTCATCAAACAAAACCACGACCTGGAAGAACAGTTGCCCTAAAAAAATGTAGACCTTAATACTCAAGAAGAAGACCAAGAAGGAACCAGCACTGAAAGAAGGAACCAAGAAGGGCCAGAAGGAAGTAACGCCCCAAGCAAGCCAGAGCGACATGACACGAGCCGGCCATCCGTCACTGATATAGTCCCACCTCACATAGTCGTCGAGATGCAGATGATGAAGGAACGGATGGACTTTATGATGAACGCCCTTAAAGGACGGGTGTTTAGCGACCTCGATGACTTGGTCCATCAAACTGATTCGCCATTCGCAGCGTCCGTCACTTCATTTGCCCTCCCACCGAAGTTTTGTATGCCGCAGGTGGAAAATTACGACAGATCCAAGGATCCCTTAGATCACCTAGAGTCTTTCAAGACCCTGATGCACCTACAAGGGGTACCAGACGAGATCATGTGCAGAGCCTTCCCCACCATGCTGAAAGGATCCGCAAGGATCTGGTTCAGCAAGCTGACGCCCAACTCCATTGGTACCTTCAAAGAGTTAAGCGCCCAGTTCGCCTCACACTTCGTCGAGGGACATAGATATAAGAAGTACATCGCATGCCTGATGAACATCAAGCTGCGGGAGGACGAGACGCTGAGGTCATACATCACCTGCTTTAACAAAGAGGCTTTCTCGATCAATAAAGCTGACGACAAGATACTCATGGCTACCTTCAAGAACAGACTACAGAAGGGTAAGTTCCTATTTTCCCTATACAAGAACTACCTAAAAACTATGTCAGATATGCTGTACAGGGCAATCAAGTACATGAACGCAGAAGATGCATTGCTGGCCCGGGAAAAGAGGCCTAAAAAGAGGGAAAGACAAAAGGACGTACGGCATGATAGGGGGCGAAAGATGGCTAGAACTGGAGAACGGCAGGAGGACAGGCGCTCCAAACCCCCCACTTGGAAATTCACGAGTTTCACCCCGCTAACTGCCTCACTTGACAAAGTCTTGATGCAAATCAAAGATGAAAGAGCCCTAACCTTTCCCGGTAAGCTAAAAGGAGATCCTAACAAGAGGTCTAGAGACAAATACTACCACTTCCACCGTGATCACGGCCATGACACGACTGACTATTATAACTTGAAGCAACAAATTGAAGCCCTTATAAGGCAAGGAAAGCTGTAAAGGTTCGTCAGCAAAGAAAGGGCAGACCCACCTCAAGAGCAGGCTCCTCGAAGGGAGAATAAGCGTCCTAGGCCGCCCGTAGGAGATATAAGAATGATTATAAGGGGCACGACGGTTACTGGGTCATCCAAAAAGGCCCGTAAGACATACTTCAGGATGGTTCAGAACGTTCAACTGACGGGTTCCGTACCAAAAATGGAGCGGGTGGACAACCCCATCATCAAATCTCAGAAGAAGATTCCCGACGTCTTCACCACCCACATGACGATGCACTTGTCGTCAGCATATGAGTAGGGGATTACAACACACACCGGGTTCTGGTTGACAACGGCAGCTTAGCTGACATCCTTTACTACCCAGCATTCCAATAGATGAGGATTGATAGAGATTGGCTGGTTCCAATGAACGCTCCGCTCGTTGGTTTTGGAGGAACAAGGGTGTTCCCTTTTAGTGCAGTCACATTATACATGACAGTGGGTGACTACCCCCAGCAGATCACTAAAGACATAACATTCTTTGTGGTCGACTGCTCGTTCGCTTACAATGCCATCCTGGGACGACCTACCCTCAATTCGTGGAAGTCTGTAACCTCAACCTACCACTTAATGATCAAATTCCCTACAGATTACGGAATAGGAGAGATACACGAAAATCAGGTGGTTATGCGCAAATGCTACATAGCTATGATGGAGATGGACGACCACCTCTAGGCTATGAACATAGAAGAACACTGGACGGTCACTGAACCCGTTTAAAGGCTTGAAGAGATACTTCTTGACAACTCAAAGCCTGATCGAACGACCAAGATTGGTACCCTCGCTAGCCCGACGGTCCACCAAGCACTTGCAACTTTTCTCAAAGATAACCGGGATGTATTTGCTTGGAGCCATGAAGACATATCAAGAATAGACCCTTCAGTTATGGTGCACAGACTGAACGTATCACCCTCCTTTACACCCATCCGTCAGAAGAAGCAGGCATTCGCCTAAGAACGGGACCAAGCTATAGCGGAAGAAGTTCACAAGCTACAAGAGGCGAACTTCATTAGGGAGGTCCACTACCCCGACTGGCTGGCAAACGTGGTAATGGTTAAGAAAGCCAACGGGAAATGGTGGATGTGCGTAGACTTCACCAACCTGAACAAGGCATTCCCCAAAGACAGTTACCCCCTCCCGCAGGTTGACGTCCTAGTTGACTCCACGGCTCAACACTAGTTATTAAGCTTCATGAATGCTTTATCGAGTTATAACCAAATCAGAATAGACGAAGCGGGTCAGGAGAAAACTTCATTTGTTACTAGCCAGGGCCACTTCTGCTATAAAGTAATGCCATGTGGCCTCAAATATGCGGGCGCGACGTAACAAAGGCTCATGAACAAGATGTTCGCACAGTAGATTAGGAGAAATGTCTGGTTTGTGTTGACGACATGCTGGTGAAAAGCCGGAGGGAGGAAGATCACTTGGAGGATCTCAGGGAAACATTCAACACCCTTCGTTCCTACAACATGAAGCTCAATCCAGGCAAGTGCGCCTTCGGAGTAACAGCAGGAAAATTCCTACGATTCATGGTGTCTCATAATGGTATCGAGGCCAACCCAGATAAAATTTGGGCTATAATAGAAATGGAACCCCTAAGGAACGTGAAAGAAGTACAAAGCCTTAACGGCAAAGTGGCAGCATTGAACAAGTTTGTGTCAAGGGCGACGGATAAGTGTCTACCTTTCTTCCGCACGCTGAAGAAATCTTTTGAATGGACGACCAAGTATCAGCAGGCATTTGAGGATCTGAAGACCTACCTCTCATCCCCTCTATTGTTGAGTCCTTTCTAGCCCAAGGATGAACTATTCCTTTACTTAGCAGTATCCCCAGCAACCATCAGCGTAGCCCTAGTCAAGGAAAAAGATAGGGTACAGAAGCCCATGTACTACATGAGTTGAGCACTCTGAGGCGCAGAGGAAAGATACCCATCAATGGAGAAGCTCGCCTTCACTTTAGTTACAACAGCCTGTAAGCTCAAACCATACTTCCAAGCTCACACGGTGATCGTCCTGATTAACAAACCCCTAAGGCTAGCAATGAGCAATCCCGAAGCTGCCGGACGAGTGGCATTATGGGCAATAGAACTGAGTGAGTTCGACATACAGTATCACCCGCGCACTACTATTAAGGGACAGGTGGTCACCAACTTCATTGCGGAATTCACTAACGTAGAAGGCCAGGGGGCAGAAGAGGTCCCACAATGGAGTATCCACACAGAGTGATCCTCCAATAAGCAAGTAGGCGAAGCTGGTGTGATACTCCATAGCCCAGAAAGAGATAAGATCGAATGCATGGTTCGTCTGGATTTCCTTACGACCAATAACGAAGTAGAGTACGAAGCCTTGATAGCAAGGCAGAACTTGCCAAGGTCACAGGAGTTGAAAATTTGGTTGTATACTGCGATTCCCAAGTAGTAACCAGTCGGGTTAACGAAGACTACAACTGCAAGAATGAACGGATGAGGAAGTACCTCGAACAGGTGAAGGATCGAGTTAATAACCTCCGAATAAAGTTTGTTCAAATCCCAAGGGAGGAGAACGAGCACACTGACCGACTTGCTAAGGCTTCTTTAGCAGAGCACATGGTCATCCCTGGTCAAGTATTGTCTTTTGTTCAAATGTCATCAATAATAAATGATACAAGCATGCAGGAGATAGGCTCCGAGAACTGTTGGACGACACCAATAGCCTCCTACCTAAGGGACGGCGTGCTACCAAATGACAAAGAGGCTACAAGAAAGTTGAAGGTTCAAGCAACTTGCTTCATTATGATTAAAGATGTTCTTTATAAGAGGGGTTTCTCCCGATCGTACCTGAGGTGCCTCGTCCCTAAAGAGGCAGACTATGTCATAAGAGAAGTCCACAAGGGAGTTTCCGGAAACCACTCTGGATCACAATCGCTGGTTCATAAACTAATTCGAGCCGGGTACTACTGGCCAACCATGCAAAGGGATGCCCATGCATATGTCAAAACGTATGACAAGTGTCAGCGATTCGACAACCTCATCAAACAACCAACAGAGGAGCTCACCCCAATGATGGCTCCTTGGCCGTTCACTCAATGGGAGTTGGATATCATGGGCCTATTCCCAATGGCGGTCAGGCAACTGAAGTTCCTAGTAGTCGGTATAGACTACTTCACCAAGTGAGTGGAAGCAGAAGCCCTGGCCACCATTACTGAGAAAAATGTAAGAAGCTTTATATGGAAGAACATCATCTGCAGGTACGGTATACCAAGGGTGCTGGTCTCGGACAACAGTAAGCAGTTCTACAACGACGCGTTTAGAGACTTTTGCTTGCAGCTAGGGATCAAGAACCACTACTCGACGCCCGCCCGCCCGCAGGCCAATGGACAGGTTGAGGTCACGAACCGATCCTTGCTCAAGATTATTAAGACTTGTCTCGAGGGGGTAAAAGGTATATGGCCGGAGGAGCTACCAAGTGTTTTATGGGCATACAGGACAATGACAATGACACCTACAAGGGAAACCCCGTTTCGACTAGCATACAAAAGTAAGGCGGTCATCTCGATTGAAGTGGGACTTACAAGTTACAGGGTAGGGAACTATGACGAAAGCAAGCATGATGAAGTTATGCGCCTGCAGCTTGACCTGGTGGAAAAGTAAAAGCAACAGTTGAGCAAAGATTAGCACAGTACCAGAATCTTATGGCCAAACACTACAACTCCAAGGTCAGACACAGGGACTTCTAGGCAGGAAATCTTGTCTTAAGAAAGGTAATGGGCACCACGAGAGACGCCTCCCAGGGAAAGCTAGGACCATACAGAGTTGCATCATGGCATAGGAAGGGAACCTACCACTTGGAAACGTTGGACGAGCAAAAGCTACATCACCTATGGAACACGGAGCACCTGAATAAATACTACCAGTAGGCGCAACAACATGAACAATTTTATTGTGTGTAATATCTACATGTCTATGTATTTCATTAAAGTCCAATATAATGGATGGATTCATCCAAGGGATAATTATGAAGCCCTTAAAATGGATAAGTTCAACAATCCGTTGAATCAAAAATACATGTCCAACATAGTGGACGGGATCACCCAGGAAGATGATAATAATGTCCCTCAGTGGACAGGTCCGACGATAGATTGAATGGAAACCATGTCTGAAAGTGGACAGATTCAACGACATGTTGGATTAAAAATGTCCAATGATGCGGAATAGAAACCATGTCCATAAGTGGACGGATTCGACGGCATGTTAGGATTGAAATTGTCCATAATATAGATGGATTCAATGACATGAAGTAAAATTACTTAAAGTCCACAATGTGGATGGGATCAACAACCCGTTGGACTAAGAGTACATCCTTAAGAGGACGGGTTCATCTGAAAGGATGATAATTAAGTCCACAAAGTGGACAGGTTCAATAAAATGTTGAATTAACATTACAAGTCCACAAAGTGGACGAGTTCAACAACACGTTGGATCAAAAATAAGTCCATAAGAGGACGGGTTCATTCGAGAGGATTGATGATGTCAAGGAATCAGTGGGCTAAAATTTCCGGGCGCTGTTGATCTACAAGAGAAATCCTGAAAGTGAAAAACAATAAGTCAGAGGAGACCGGTGGAGACCGGCCAAAAGTCCTCCGATGACAAAGTCAGTGGATTTGTACTTCACAGTTTTTTAAAGAGAAAATTCTTTCTTTTTAGTTTCCGTGTCCATACCTTTGTGTAGAGGAGTCTTTATATAGTACTGATTTTGGCCGTTATTTTTCCAATCGTCGTAGTGTTTGGAGATCTCAGAGGATAACTTCCATAACTGTTATTGGAGTTACTTCATCAGAACCGGTGCCTGATAATAGTTAGGTGATTTCATACAAACAATACAACGTTTGGTTGCTTGGACGAGTATCATGGCTCTTGGTGAAATAACCTCGTCCTTCACTGTGGACGGACGAGGTTCACTACTCGTCCATTCCCCTTTGGACGAACGAATGTTGATCGAGTGAGGGGATGGCAAGTGAAGCGACGAGCGTAGTAGCACTCAGTGTATGTAACAGATGGACGACCACATGGACGAGAAAACCACTTAGCATTTTTCATACACTATCAGTTGCCCCCTCGTCCATGGGTTGTCCAAGTAATCCTATTTCTTTGGACGGATGAACCTCTTTCTACGGATCTGAAGACGCCACGTGTTCTAATCTGATTGGTGATTTATTTCGTCGATCCATTTTTCGAGACGAAGACCACGTGTCAACATCTGATTGGTTGTCGTTTCGTGTGCTTAGGTCAGCCACCTATAAATAGTGGGATGCCTTCATTACCCTCCTCACTTCTGAGATTTCACTCCTTTGACCTTCAGCGTCTAGAGCCTCGTCTAAGAGTTTCCCTGCGTCCATAGCCTCAATTCGTCCTAGAGCCAGGTACTCCTTCTCTCCTCGTCTTTAGGTTTTCGAAATTTTCTTTCCAAAAAATGTCAGAAATAGCTATCTCCTCGTCTAGCGATAGTACAGAAAAAGCCATAGACGAGTATTATGACGAGAGTAGTTATGAGTCTAGTGATTCTAGTAGTAGCAGTAGAGGAAACACCACTGACGAGGAGTATGTCTCAGGGGTCCCTGGGGTTCCTTTAGAAGAATTACAAAAACAACTTAGAAAAAATTCAAGTTCCCAGGTAGGTACCTCGTCTTCCGTCCCTCCGTCCAGTCCTTTGGACGAGACGGAGGTAACTGTATATAGTTGTGCTGTAGATATTCCTTCTAAGACAGACGAGGAGAGGTTGAATATCCTTAGGGAATGGTACCAAATCCCGGACGAGTTTAATCCTAGATTACCCGTCCGTGGAGAATGGTGTTGTAATCCCCATTTTGGGATAGGTGTATATGAAGCCTATCTTCTTGGAGGTCTTAGGTTTCCTTTAAATGCTTTTACTAGAGAATTGTTATTTAGGTTAGGTTTAGGAGTATGTCAGTTTAACCCCAATGCATGGAGATTGATTATCTCTATGCAAGTTTTGTGGAGGGAAGTGTTTGGAGGGGATCGTCCTATTACTGTGGACGAGTTCCTCTACTGCTATAAGCCCTCAGAAATTCATCAATCTCCTGGCTTTTATCAATTCACAGCCAGAAGCAATGACTGTAGACTGGTAAAGTCCTTGGCCTCGTCTGACAGGAAATGGAAGACGGAGTTCTTCTTCGTCTCCGGATTTTGGGCTGGAAATCCTGCAGACGTTGGCCGGGATACATTTGGTCGTTTTACCGGGGACCTAGGGAACCTTCGTCCTGAGGGTAAGTCCCTTTTTCCTTTTTTGCTTCTCTTTCTTTTTATGCATTATTATATCATCTAACTCCAAGTTCTTTTGTTGCAGCCGTTGGACGACCAGTCTTGAGCAAATTGCATCGCGATCGCGTCCACAGGGCTCGTCTGCACCCAGAGAGGGATTTCCATTCTTTGGTTAACCTCAGACGATTAGCCAAGTGGGGGTTGGGTCCCAATCCTTCAGAGGTCGCGCTTGCACACGAGATAACAGTAAGAAAGAGTAAGTATTAGATTTTTCATTTTTAGTACTTTATTTTTCTATCTTTTTAATCTTTCTTCGTCCTTCTATAGGAATGGCAACCATGAGGAGCAGCAAGGGAAAGGACGTAGCTGCTGAAGGTTCTCGTCCTGAGCTTGATCGTCAAGCTCGCCCTGTGACTGGAGATAAGAGGAAATCCATATCCAAAAATTTGGATTTGGAAAACCTCCCAAGCAGGCGCAGCAAGAAGGTCAAGCATGGGTCGTCTCAAGTAATTAAGCCAACTCCGTCGTCCCAAGAGCCTGCAAAAATTTATGACATTGACTCGTCCACTCCTGTTGAGTCCACCCCGTCCAAAACTCCACCGTCCAAAACTATGCCTACCCCGTCTCAAATATCCCAGAGGGCCCCTTCTAACATTATTGAGAACGAAGATCTGGCCTGGGAGCGTTTTAAGAACGCCGTCTCGGACGAGGACATAAACGCCTGCTATGACATGTCCCTTAAGGACTTTGAACATTCTGGCGTTCACGACCTTTTCAAGGTAGCATTTTCCTTCGTCTTGGCCAAATATTAAATTCCTCCTGTTCTTTCTTCTCTTTTTTTTTTTTTTTTTTTTTTTTTTTTAGCTTATATTTGCTGTTGACTTTTGTAGGGCATGTCCAAGTTTATAGCAGCGTCCAGACAGGCCACTGGGTTGGACAGGACGAGGATTCTATTGGAGACGAGGATACAGGAGCTGAAGGATGAAGCTAAACAATGGGCTGAGGTGGCTGCCAAGACGACGGAAGAGGCAAAGGACTTGAAGGCTCTAGTTGATGATCTGAAGGCGAGTGCTGCTGAAAAAGATGCTCGTCTTGAGGACATGCAGAAAAGAAGCGACGAGCTCAGCACACTCCTCTCAAAGGCTAAGGAAGATGCAGTGGCAGAGTTCAAAGCATCTAAACAGTACACTGATGCTTTGGACTCCAACTATGCAGCAGGGTTCGAAGATTTTAGGATGGACGCTGTTGAGAAGTTTCCTGATGTGGACTTCAGCTCCATCGTGCTCAATCTGAATGCTGCCACCACTAGCTCTCTCCTGAACCTTGATTCTGAAGACGTCAATATAGAGGACGACGCCTCAACCATGCCTCAGGACGAGCCGAACCCAGATGCTTCAACTTAAGAAAAATCTTTGACTTTTCTTCTCTTCTTTTTTTTTTTGGTATATGTAATTTTAGTACTTTTAGCTCGTCCATTTTAAGGACGAGTTTTGATAAACTAATTTACAAGGGTGTTTAGGACTTTTCTCGTCCGCCCTTGAAACAATCATGAATTTCATTTGACTGATGTATGCATAGACGAGCGTTTTATTATACAGGATCTCTTTGTTTTATTCGCCTGTTTTTTTTATATATTTATAAATTATCTTTGCTAGAATTCCACAAGTTATTTATGAATGGTTTAGTAATTCGTCCTTTAGACTCGTCATGGCATTTTTCTCGTCCAGGATATGGTTAAGCATCAGGATTTACTTGATTCATCCCACGGACGAGCATGCCTTGTTCCATTCATAACTTGTTCGAGCATAGAATCCTGTTCGTCCTTCTTTTGGATGGACGAACATGCCTCAAGCATTTGTAATATGCCCTTAGGGAAATTACTTCGTCCTTCTCTTGGATGGACGAGTATGCCTCGGGCACTTGTAATCTGCCCTTAAGCATGGAAATTACTTCGTCCTTCTCTTGGATGGACGAGTATGCCTTGATTTCTTAGGCAAGTTTGAGATTACATCTTTGTATCAAGAATTTTCTCGTCTTGAGCTTTTCAGCATTCTTCAAGAGTTGATATGAACAAAAGTGCTATGGAAATTACTGATTCACACAACATTATGTACAATCCACATATATTGTTCATAACATAAGTATTGTTCGTAGATGAGGCATACACCTTAGTGGTTAATGTCTTTATTTAAACAATACAAATTATAATGTCGTCCATAAGCTTAACACAATAATAATAATAAAGCCACACATAATAATAAAGCCACAAACATTAACCCCTGATCTCGTCCAGAATCACACTCCTGTAGACCGATCCTTTACTGATAGTACTTCCTCAAGTGCTCCACATTCCAAGGATGCTCCAGCTTCCTCCCATCAAGTGCTTCTAAGTAATATGATCCTTGTCTTTTGCAGTTGATGACTCTGTAAGGGCCTTCCCAATTTGGTCCCAGCTTCCCATGGGCTGGGTTTCTTGTTGCTAAGGAAACCTTTTTCAGGACGAGGTCCCCTACATTGAATCGTCTTGGCTTGACCATTGCATCGTACCGCCTTGCCATAAGGTTTTTATACCTTGCCATCCTTTGCTCCGCATCCGTCCTTACCTCGTCTATTAAATCGAGGTTCAAACGGAGTTGCTCCTCGTTAGCTTCATCCTGGTAGGTTGTCACCCTATGACTGGCCATGTGCACTTCCGCGGGTATGACTGCTTCAGCTCCATAAGCTAACTTGAAAGGAGTTTCACCTGTTGGGGTTCTTGCTGTCGTCCTGTACGCCCATAGAACTCCTGGTAATTCATCTGGCCATACTCCCTTTGCCCCCTCAAGCCGAGTCTTGATTATTTTTAGCAAGGATCGGTTAGCAACTTCAGCCTGGCCATTGGCTTGTGGGTGAGCGGGTGAGGAGTAATGATTCTGTATTCCGAAGTGTATGCAGAAATCTTTGAAGAGTGCGTTATCAAATTGTCGTCCATTATCCGATATCAACACCCTGGGCACGCCAAACCTGCACACAATATTCTTCCACACAAAGTTCTTGACGTTTTGTTGCGTGATACTAGCTAGAGGTTCTGTCTCTACCCACTTGGTGAAATAATCAATACCCACCACAAGAAATTTCATTTGTCTCACACCTATTGGAAAAGGGCCCAGAATATCTAGTCCCCATTGTGCAAAAGGCCATGGGGCCGTCATTGGGGTTAGGTATTCTGATGGTTGTCTAGGGATATTGCTAAATCTTTGGCATTGGTTGCAGACTTTGACATAGGCTTTGGCATCGGCTTGCATGTTTGGCCAGTAGTACCCTGCACGGATGATTTTGTGAACGAGTGATCTGGCTCCTGAATGATTGCCACACGCTCCCTCATGAATTTCTCTGAGGACATAGTTTGCTTGGTCTGGTGCCAGACACCGGAGATAAGGACGAGAAAAACCCCTCTTATACAGTACCTCGTCCATAAGAACGTACCTGGCCGATCTTACCCTCAGCTTTCGTGCTTCGTCCTTTTCTTCTGGAAGTCGTCCATCTTTCAAATATGATATAATGGGAGCCATCCAGTTTTCTTCACTCTGCACCTGTTGCATCTCTGGGATGTCTATGCTTGGCATGTACTGAATCTCATCAAACTTGTCATGGGCTTCGCTTGCCGAAGCTTCTTTGGCTAGTGTATCCGCTTCCATGTTCTCCTCCCTTATCAATGCTGAGCTTACTGCGTGTGGAGTTACTGCCAGGTACAAAAATAACTCTTCTCCTGCCACGGATGGACTTAGCAACGGAGCGGTAACGAGATATGCTTTCAAGCCTTGAAAGGCTACCTGACACTCGTCCGTCCACTCGAATGCTTTCTTCAGTACTTTGAAAAATGGCAAACACTTGTCAGTAGCTTTTGAAACAAACCTGTTGAGGGCGGCAACCCGTCCGGTGAGAGATTGAACTTCTTTAACATTGCATGGAGGCTTCATGTCCAATATTGCTTGAATTTTATCCGGGTTCGCCTCAATTCCTCTATGGGAGACCATGAATCCAAGGAATTTTCCTGATGATACCCCAAAAGCACATTTGTTAGGATTCAATTTCATGCGATACTGCCTCAACGTATTAAACGTTTCCTTCAGGTCATCCAGATGTCCTTCCTCAATCTGACTCTTTACCAGCATGTCGTCGACATAGACCTCCACATTCCACCCAATCTGTGGACGAAACATGTGGTTAACTAGTCGTTGGTATGTTGCTCCGGCATTTTTCAATCCAAAGGGCATCACTTCATAACAAAATAGTCCTTGACTGATGACGAAGGAAGTCTTCTCCTGGTCTGCTTCGTCCATCCTTATTTGGTTGTACCCTGAGAAGGCATCCATGAAACTTAGTAGTCTGTGGCCTACAGTGGAATCCACCAGCTGGTCAATTCGCGGCAGTGGATAACTGTCTTTGGGGCAAGCCTTATTTAAGTCTGTAAAATCCACACACATTCTCCACTTGCCGTTTGCTTTTTTTACCATTACCACATTGGCTAACCACTGGGGGTAGTACACTTCTCGTATAAACTTTGCGGCCAACAATTTCTGTACCTCCTCCTTAATAGCAGCATCCTCTCTGGAGCGAACACTCTTTTCTTCTGTCGTACTGGCTTAAAGGAAGGGTCTACATTCAAACAGTGAGTAATGACACTGGGATCTATACCTGGCATGTCTTCACTACTCCAAGCAAACAGATCAACATTTGTCTTCAAAAAATGGACGAGGTCCTTCTTTACTTCGTCTCTCAGGTCTGCCCCAACCCTGGTACACCTTTCGGGGTAATTCTCGTCTAGGGAAACATTTTCCAACATTTCAACCGGTTCTGCCACAATTCTCTTTTCTTCAATGTTCATGGATAGGATTTGCTCGTCCATGGCTAACATGGCCAGATAACATTCTCTTGCTGCTAGCTGGTCTCCTTGCACTTGCCCCACCCCGTGCTCTGTTGGGAACTTCACTGACAAGTGGTAGGTTGATGTGACCGCCTTCCAACTATTCAAAGTCGGCCTTCTAACT
The DNA here is from genome assembly GCA_023736055.1 of Quercus glauca. NCBI lineage: Eukaryota > Viridiplantae > Streptophyta > Magnoliopsida > Fagales > Fagaceae > Quercus > Quercus glauca. Next base: position 26,332,931 of record CM043315.1, read on the forward strand.
ATGGCATTGTAGGAAGATGAGCAATCAACCACAAGGAAGTTTACATCTTTGGTGATTTGTTGTGGGTACACCCCCACTGTCACTGGTAAAAGAATAGTACCTACGGGTTGTACCTTCATTCCACCGAATCCCACTAGAGGAGAACTTGCAGGACGAAGCTGATCTCGTCCCAGCCTCATTTGCTGAAAGGCAGGATAATACAAAATATCAGCTGAACTCCCATTGTCTATTAGCACTCTTCTAGTTTTGTAGTCCGCAATAAGGAGGGTAATGACAATGGCATCGTCGTGAGGGTGATGTATTCTTTCTGCATCCTCCTCTGTGAAAGTGATTACTTGTTCACCCGCAATCCCTGCTCTTGGTGATCGTCCAGAAAGTTGGACGCTCTGCACTGCTTTTAAGTACGTCTTCTTAGACTTGGACGACTGTCCTGTTGAATCTCCCCCTACAATGACTCTTATCTCTCCAAGCGGTGGTCGCGACGGTTCCTCTACCTTACCCTTTAGCTTCTCGTCCTTCTGGTCCCGTCCAAGGAAATTTCTCAACTTTCCTTGCCTGATGAGATTTTCAATCTGTTGCTTCAAATCAAAGCATTCGTCGGTATCATGTCCATGATCTCTGTGGAAGCGACAATACTTATTCCTGTTACGTTTGTTGGGATCTCCCTTCATCTTCTCTGGCCACTTCAAAGAAGGCTCGTCCTTAATTTGCATAAGGACTTGCTCAAGTGGTACATTCAACGGGGTGTATTGTTGATTTCGTCCTGAAGATCCTGGTTTCTTGCTATCTCGGTCTTTCTTATCTTCTGTCCGCCCCTTCTTTGAACGAGGGGCTTGCTCAGAGTGACGGACGGGGTTTGCCTCCATTCTTTCCATTCTCTTCCTCTTCTTGGCTATGATCGCGTCTTCGGCGTTCATAAAGTTTTGGGCTGAATGGACAAGTTCGGCCATGGACTGAGGCTCTTTTTCATAAAGCTTGTGTATGAACAAATCAGAATTAACCCCATTATGGAAGGCAGCCAACAGCAGCTTGTCATCTACCTCGTCGACGGTCAGTGCTTCTCTATTAAAGCGTGTGATAAAGGAACGCAGGCTTTCATTTTCTCCTTGCTCTATGGTTAGCAAACTAGACGAGGAACGTTTATGTCTTTGTCCTCCAATGAAATTATTGACGAATAATTTGCTTAACTCTTCAAAAGAACTTACTGAGTTGGGTGGTATCTTACTGAACCAAACTCTTGCAGGTCCTTTGAGGGTGGTTGGAAATGCTCTACACATTATCTCATCTGGAACCCCTTGAAGATGCATGGTAGTCTTGAAAGTAGCGATGTGGTCAAAGGGATCAGGCGTGCCGTCATATGAATCCAAAGAAGGCATCTTGAACTTTGGTGGCAGTGGATGGCCATTGATAGACGCTGTAAAGGGTGAATCAGTTCTGTGAACCAAATCTTCTACTGGATTAGTCCTTCTCAGGTTCTCCCTCATCTCATCCATGACCTTTCTCATCTGGTCCACTTCCCTCTCTAAATGCGGTACCCTCCGAGAAGCGGTGCCCCTCGAATGACTTTCTGGTTCAAAATTCCTTTCGTTTTCCTGACTTTGCTCTTGCTCTTCTCCACGGGCCTCACGCCGCTGCCTTGTGAGATTAATCTCCCTCCGCAAATCTTGATTTTGGCGAGTTAGTTCTGCCATGGCAGCGACTATGGATTGCATGTGCTGGGTTGATGAAGGCTGCATAGCAGGCGCTGATTGACGGTCACGATGGGGGTTACTAGAGGCATCTCTGCTTTGCTGAGGGCCTGGACTGGTGGCCCTCGATCTGGTCCGGACCATTTCAGCCCTTTGTCGAAGAAAGAATTTGTAGAATTCAACGATAAAATTCAATCGTAAAAAATTCTCTCTTTCCCACAGACGGCGCCAACTGATGATGTCAAGGAATCAGTGGGCTAAAATTTCCGGGCGCTGTTGATCTACAAGAGAAATCCTGAAAGTGAAAAACAATAAGTCAGAGGAGACCGGTGGAGACCGGCCAAAAGTCCTCCGATGACAAAGTCAGTGGATTTGTACTTCACAGTTTTTTAAAGAGAAAATTCTTTCTTTTTAGTTTCCGTGTCCATACCTTTGTGTAGAGGAGTCTTTATATAGTACTGATTTTGGCCGTTATTTTTCCAATCGTCGTAGTGTTTGGAGAACTCAGAGGATAACTTCCATAACTGTTATTGGAGTTACTTCATCAGAACCGGTGCCTGATAATAGTTAGGTGATTTCATACAAACAATACAACGTTTGGTTGCTTGGACGAGTATCATGGCTCTTGGTGAAATAACCTCGTCCTTCACTGTGGACGGACGAGGTTCACTACTCGTCCATTCCCCTTTGGACGAACGAATGTTGATCGAGTGAGGGGATGGCAAGTGAAGCGACGAGCGTAGTAGCACTTAGTGTATGTAACAGATGGACGACCACATGGACGAGAAAACCACTTAGCATTTTTCATACACTATCAAGGATGATTATGACAGTTATATTTATACATAGCTGTAAACTGAACGGATTCATCTATAGGCATAAAAATAGACGGACAATATAAAATAAGTAATGAAATTGTGCTGAAGCCCATAAAGGGAGAATTTTAAATATAGAAGACGACGGTTAAATTAAACATTTACTGTTCTTCAAAATCATTTAAAAAAAAAACTACTACTGCTGAACGAGAGTATCTTCATCTTTTTCTTCCACAAGTTAAACCTCAAGATGACGGGGGCTATCCACGACGGGTTTAATTTGGCTTTCAAAAGCAGTATCTTCGACGCGGCGATGGTCATCAATAAGGGCAACATCAGCAAAAAGTTCATCCGTACTCTCGGAGTGAACGGGTTGAACTGAGATTTGGTCCTGGGCATTAATAGTGACATGAGACACATCCAGGTCAGGATAAGAAGTCTTGACTTGACGGAGGGCGTCATCAAAGCCTTCAATAAAGGAGCTTCCAAGCTCTGCTAGAAGGGTGTCGGAATCACGGTACTCACGTATCGCTTCTTTCTTTGCCTGACAGAGCTGGTCCTTGGCATCACGAATTTCCTTCTGCTTTTCCTCCAAGACCTACTTTAGTAGCTCCGTCTGCTTCTCAAACTCGTCCTTAGTTTGCCCCAACAAGGCAAGCTTCTTTTCCTGGACCACCTTCCAGGCCTTCAACTCATTCAGCTCGTCCTCCGTCGAGCTTGCCTTCGCCCTAATACAGTCCAGTGTCGTCTCATGGTTCAAGAAGCAACCCATCAACCCTTTCATCATTAACATTGCCTGAAAAACACAAGAGTTAGTGACAAGGTAAGATGAAGGAAAGAAAAATAAGAAGGGGACAGACATGTACTTGAGCAATGCAAAAAAGCCTCGTCTCCCCCATGGCTTCAGTAGCGTGGTTGCTCAGGTCTTCATAGTCGTCGAGTGTGATGATGGATGAGAGCTGCTCCAACGCGTACTTTGAATCCTCACGAAGGAGGACGGGTGGTTTTTCAATAACGGATGGGCCCTTCATCAAACCCTTGCTCTTTCCTAGGCCAAGGGGAGTAATCGTCTTCTTTGTTTCGGCCTTCAACCCCACAACGGGCTCAGGGACTGTCTTAGGCTTCTTAGGAAGACGGTCAGACTTCTCTAGCTATTTCCTTTTGGTAGACGGGTTGGCCGAACCTATCCCCTTAGAGGACTGACCCCCCTACTATTTCTGCAAAGCAGCTTGCTGCTTAATATAGGCCTTTCTCCTGGCGGCATCCATTTATGTATATGTATTGGACGACGGACTTACACTGGCGAACTTGAAGATTGTAACGACGGGCAGCTGATGTGGGCTCTGGTCCGTCACAATACCAGTGAAGGGTGTCAAGGGTGACCAATTTAGTCCACATCCTCTCCTCTAGCTTGGTTTTGCTAAAAATCTTCTCCAAAAACCTCCACTACTCTAATGAGACTTATGGAAGGTCCTGAATTGTAAAGAAAAAAGAAGACGGTTAGAAAAACATCTAACAAACGATTAAAAGCTTTAATATAGATGGATGCATACCGAACGGGGGCATTATGCCCCATGTTGTGTCGACGGGCATATATTCATGGTCACCAAGACGACACATCCACTCGTCACCTTCCAAGAAAAAATACCGACTCTTCCAGTTTCTGTTAAAGTCGGGGGTCTCACACACGAGCCTTAACAATGGGATCCTAGCACAAAGCTGTTCATGCCCTTTGACTGAGCAATCTCAGCCGGACGGTAACAATTAAAAAATTCTTCTATCGTCAATCTCCGTGCTCTGTCAGACATGGCCCCTATACAAGACCTCTACACCGAGGAAGACCCTCCAAGAGTTTGGGGAGATCTGGGTGACGGCCATAGCTAGGTACTGAAGGAGTTGACAGTGAAGAGAACTTAGAGGGAATCTGAGCCCTACTTTCAGCATCTGCTCATAGATCCCGACACCCTCAGCACCGTCGTAGTAACAATTCTCTGACTTGTAGGGTAGACGGATGGGTATGTTGACGGGTATCTGGTACTTTTCCCTAAGTGTCTTGAAGTGAGGTTCTTTGATTGTAGAAACAAAATCGTTGACCGTCTATATGGGTAGCATTATTAACTCCCTAAGTCTATAAGGACCTATGACGGATTGAATTAGGGGTTCGGCGCCTTCTATACCGTCATTAGAGTCACCCTCTAACCCATCCATCTCCATACCCTCATCCATTGAGGGAGAGGTGGCTGACGAAATCCTCTCTTCACTTGATGTGTCTGGGTCTTTCTGACTTGACGGGAATACTTCATCATAGCCTGCCCCATCGCGGACACATAATTAGTTGCTCGATGCACTAGACATCTATCACCTACACGTGATGATAAACCCTAAGACACTGACAGATCTAATAGATAACGAAAGTGCAAAGTCAGATAAATTTAGCGGAAGGAGAAGAGTACTTACCGATTGAAAATGAGCAGCAAAAAGGTGTTGATGACGGATGCACTAAGGTGAACGTTGTGCTTGTTTGTCAGTTATGACGGTAGCGCTCTAATCGTAAGATTTCTATGGAAAGTAAAAAATGAGGGTTAGAGAGGCAGGTTTATATAGAGGGAACAACACGGAAGACGAAGGGACGCTTCGTTCCAAGAGATGGACCATTAAATCCGCGCCACGTGTCCCTACGACATAAATGATCCTAGGCTAGCCTGTAAGGCTGAGCATGTTTCTCAGGAGGTAGGTTAAACCGTCACTCCATCCGTCCGTCCACTCAGAGTTCACGGAACCATGGAGTGAGGGGGCAACTGAAGAGGGTAAAATTAGTGATGACGGGTCCATTTAAATGAACATGACAATGTTAGACCAATGGGCCTATAGTGGATGGATCCAAGGTGCACGAATGCAAGGTGGACGGATCTCAAGGCCACGTGGCATCCACATGATTTAAGTAACTTCCAAGAAATCCTAAATGGAAACAACCTGCGTCCAACAATTAACCAAAGTCAATAGAGTCTCAATAAGGATAAAATCCTAATGTGAAAAGGATTCTGTAATCTACGCCCATTAATGATGATCTTTTTCATAAGGAAAAGACTTCCCACACAAGAAACAGAAGTCGGTTCTACGCTACTATAAAAACCTAGAGGCTCTCAAGGAACAAGGTACGCATAATTCCCCCCAACTCTGGCACTTTAGGGTTGTGAAAACTTTTCTAACTTAACCTTTGTAGGGTCTTTGGCCGGTACCACACCGGTACTCTTCAAGGGTTTTTCTTTGTCTTTGTTTTGCAGGTCTCGCTTTGAGCACGTGAGTATTGTGTAGCTTACTGACGATTTTCAGCATCATTAATAGTATTCATGATTAACCTCTCAAATTTGGAGATAAATAATCAACTTTTGAGTTTGAATTTAAGTTGGACTTGTTAGAAAGATAAAGTTTCACTCCTTGTTAAGTTTGGATTAAACAAAAATAATTTTGTTTAAAAAAATGATGAGTTTGAGATTAAGTTGGACTTGTTAAAGAGATAGAGTTTCACTCCTTGTTAAGTTTGGACTAAACAAAAATAATTTTATTTAAATATTATGATGACGTGAAAAATTAAGAGAGCTTTAAAAGTTTCGATTATATATATATATATATATAGATGATATGATATTCTTCAACTTAGAAATTATAGGAGAAGGAAAATTTTTTTTTTTAAATCTAAAAAAAATTTTGCAATACGGTGCAGTCACTTGGCGCAACTACGGCTTCTAAGCCCAACTTTTTTTTTTTTTACACATAGTAATATAATTTAAATAAAAATGATTAGATAAAGAGTTTGAATTGTAATCAATTTTTTTGTGTCAACTTATAAATTATAATAATAAAATAATTAGATGAAGAGTTTGGATTGTAATCAAATTAACATTTTTATCAATTTAGAAATTATAGGAAAAAAAGATAAGTATAAAAAAAATTATATTTATTTTTTTAAAACCACTTGGCGCAACCACAACTTTTAAGCCCAACTTTATATAATATAGATAAAAAAAAAATATAAGTATTGGGTTTTGAAAATAGTGTTTTTTATTTTATTTTATTTTATTTTATTTTTTATTTTCTAAATACTATGTTGTGCTGATGTGTGAGAGAGAGAGAGAGAGAGAGAGAGAGAAAATGAATGGGCTTTTGCCCTTTATTTTTAAAGCATTTGGCAAAATATTCTGTTTTCAAACTTTTGAAAGTCGATTTTTGGAAAATCGAGTTCTACTTCTAAGTCAATTTCAAGATTTCCGAGTTATAACTAAATTCTGCCACGGTGGACTAGCTGCCATGGCTTTTTCTGGTAAAAAATCCAGGTGGACAGTTCCATACAAATCAAGCAGACCCACGCAGCAACCAATCATCCACCACCATCAGCAACTATCGAAACTCAACCCAAGCACTGAAACCCAGCCATTACCACCAGGGGCGGAGGGAGGGGGGGGCGAGGGGGGGCAGGTGCCCCCCCTGAACTTTCAAACTTTTTTAGTACTAATATGGTACATATATTACACATTCCCTCCCGGCACAAAAGACATTAGGTTGTAGTTGTACAGAAGATGCAAATCCTACTGCCATAAGGAAATAGGAATCATAGGGGAATGGGGCTGGCCTAATAATGATTAAAAAAAAAAAAGAAGAAAAGAAAAGAGGATCGTACTGCCAAATGAAAAAGGAATACACTACCTAATACTAATACTAATAGGACTCTATAAAATATATATATATATATATATATATATATAGTATAAAGTAGTAAAGGATGCCTCACATTTATAAAAAAAAAATTCTTTTGATACCAGTCTCTTTCGATTTGTACCTTAGAGATTTTGTTGAGTTTTTAAAAGCATTCAACACTTAAATGAATTGGACAGCTTGTTGAAAAGATGGTAGAAATGAAAAATGATGTTTCATATCCATTGGTTTACTCATTAGTGACCTTGGCATTGATCTTACCAGTTGCAACAACTATTATTGAAAGAGTTATTTCAGCAATGAACATAGTTAAAGATCGACTACGCAATCGAATGAGAAATCAATAGATGAATGATTGTTTAGAAAGATATATTTAAGACTACTGAGTGTGAAAAAATCATGCAGCGGTTTCAAAATATAAAAAATCGTCGAAGACAATTGAGTAAATTAAGCTAGATGTGAAAAACCAAATTAAAGTTTACATTTTATGTTAAATTCTATATGACAATTACATTAGCATATAATTGCTTATTTATTTTGTTATTAATATTGATTAATTTTTTTAGATTAGTTTTTTACTTTTAATCTTGTCTTTTAATCTTGCCCCCTCTGACCTAAATTTCTGGCTCCGCCACTGATTACCACCACCACTATAGTAGCACCGAAACCCAGTAACCACCACCTTCATTAGCAACCAACCACCCCCCACCACCATTAGCAACGGGAAACCACAAAACCCCAGCCATCACCACCACCACCATAACACCGAAAAACCAAGATCAACCAATTCAGAAAACCCGAACAATTTTGCAAACAGCCCTCTGCCGCCTCGATTTATCTCTGGCGGATGTGTGGTATGAGCTTCTCACTCTTTCTTTATCTTTGTTCTGCAATAGCAAGATTGCAACTTTAATTTTTTTAGATAGCTTTAGCCGTTCAAGTCTTTTTGATAGAAGATAAAAATTGTAAAGTAAAAAGTAAAGCTATCTGCCCATCTCTGCTCTCTAGACTAGGCGTTATTTATGTGGTCGTGGTTTTCAACTGAACTAAGCAAGTATCTAAGCCAAAACCAAAAACCATAGCAACTAATGGATGTGACACCCAAGTGATCGATGCAGATAAACTTTTCTGTAGAACTCGATTATTTAGAATTTGAGTTATATTTTAAAAAAAATTATAAAAAAATGATTTTACTAAAATCGAGTTTCAAATATATAGTTTGTAAATTGCAAATGACCATTTTTTCATATATATATATATATATATGAAAAAAAAAAATATATATATATATATATATGATATATGGGTTAGGTTTAAGTTACACTTTGTGCAACTCTAAGTAATATTACAACACTTAATATTTTTTAATTAGATGCGAATTTTGATAAATCCACCGTTAGATTATATTATATTCGAATATTCTCCATACTTGCAAATTTTCATGGTGATCAAAGATTAATAGCCATGTCATCAATCAATTGTTTAAATTCAAATTTTTGTAGTTTAAAATAATGCATAAAATATGAGTTTATAAATTAAATAGTAAATAACATCCAATTGAATTGAAAATTGGCAAGAATGTTAAAAACATATAAAACATGTAATTCAACGGTGAGATTTCCAAAATATGAATTCTATAACAAGTTATTAAATGGTGTAATATTGCTTAGAGTTACACCAGGTGTAACTTGAACCCAACTCATGATATATATATATATATATATATGTAAATTAAGGGCAAATGCCCATTTTTTCATATATATATATATATATATATATGATATTCATAATTCATCCTTCTCACCCAAAAAAAAAAAACGTTAAAATTAAAATACCAATAATTCGAAAATTCAATTTTCCACCATCTCTCTCTAAGGCCCTGTTTAGGAGGAGAGAATGGAAAAAAAATAAAAAGAATAATTTTAGAATATTCTTCTCTTCCTTTGTTTGGGAGTTTTAATGGAGAGAATGGAAAGTCCATTCCCTTATTTGGGAGTTTAAGTAGAGGAAATGGAATGGGTAGGAGGAAACACTCATTCCTCTCTAGTCCCTTTAAACCTCAAATTTTCATTCCCCCAGAAATTGAAAGGAATTGGAGAGAATGGAATTAGATTTAATGAATTTTTTACTAAAACTCCCAAAATACTCCTATATCAACTTTTTATTTTAAAATAGGGTTCTAATAGTAATATTGTCATAAAATGATTCCATTCCATTCTCTCCATGTTACTCCCAAATAAAATTACTTATATTCCATTCATTTCCATTCCTTTATTTCAAAACATCCAATCAAGGTTACTTAATTACTTTTCATTCCATTCATTTCCCTTACTTAAATACATTTCATTACATTCCTTTCCATTCTCTTAAGTCTCATTTGGGAGGAGGGAATGGAATGTAATGGAAATGAATGAAAAGAATAATTTTAGAATATTCTTTCCTTCTCTTGTTTGGGAGTTTTAATGGAGAGAATGAAAAGTTTATTCCCTTATATGGAAGTTTAAGTGGAATGGAATGGAATGAATATGAGGGAACACTCATTCCTCTCTATTTCCTTAAAATCTCAAATTTTCATTCCCTCCAAAATTGGAAGGAATGGGAGGGAATAAAATTAAATTTAATGATTTTTTTACTAAAATTCCCAAAATACCCCTATATATTTAACATTTTATTTTAAAATAGGAGTCTAATAATAATATTGTCAGAAAATGATTTCATTACATTCCCTCCATGTTGTTCCCAAACAAAATTACTTACATTCCATTCATTTTCATTCCTTTCCATTCCTTCATTTTAAAATATCCAATCAAGGTTACTTAATTTCATTCCATTCCATTTTTTTCCATTCATTTCTCTTACTTAAATACATTACATTCCATTCCTTTCTATTCCCTTATGATCATTCCACTTCATTCCATTCCATTCCCTTATGAACTCCCAAACGGAACCTTATGATCATTCCATTCCATTTCATTCCATTACATTCCCTTATGAACTCTCAAACAAAGCCTAAATGTGATGAGAAGCTGAAACTGAGCTAAGCTTCACTCTACTCACTCCATTTTACTTCTCATCATCATCCATGGCGAAAAACCTAAATTCATCCCCATCGTTCATCGGCGCACCTCTCCCATCTCTTCGCCATGGTTTCCTCCACTCACACCGTAGGCTCGTCTCCACCAGAGTCAAGTTCAACTTCCATGAAAACCTTCCTCCCATCAATTCCTTTGACTCTCATATCGATTTCTCCGCTATCCTCACCAGAACTGAAGGTCTTCTCTACACGCTTGCCAACGTTACCGTTGCCACCGCCACAGATGCCGCCGTACAAAAAAAACAATGGCTGGTTCGGGTTCATATTCGACGACATGGAGGTCGTTCTCAAGGTAAATAATAAACTCCGGTTGGTAATTTGTGTAAATTTTTTGCTAGAAATTGTGAGCGATGAAATGATTTCATATCATCGAAATTTGCCAATTTGTGAAATGGAAATTGTTTTTGATTGTATTAGGTAATGAAGGATGGACTAACAGCTGGGCACGTGCCATAGGCGTACGGATTTGCGATAATATTACTTGCTCCATATCCATTGACAAAGCAACAGGTGAGTCTTTCAAACAATACACAAATGCATATTTCAATTTAGATTAACAAAAAAAATAGAATAAAAAAAAGTTTGGTCCATAAATTTTGGATTAGGTTTAATTATAGTACTCAAATTTCAAGGTTGCATAAGCAGGCCGGGGTTAATCCATTAGCTGGTATGTTTTTTAACTGATCTCTTAACATTTGTTGAAAAAATTCTCGTGTGAGCGGCTAAGTGATGAAACATTAATGGGTCCAAACTAATTGGTTTAAGCTTTTAGGTTAACGGGGGCTCCAACATGTTATATTTGCCTGTTTAGTTAGAGATTTATAGGGCCCGTTTGGTCCTTCAATTCAAAACATATGTTTTAGTGTTTAAAACACATAACAGTACTGTCCAAAACCAGAAAATCATGTTTGGTCCTCCATCCCTGTTCACATGAAGTTTGAAAAACGTTGTTCAAAACATGGGCTTTTTAAAACATACTCTGGGCTGTTTTTAAAACAATAAACACAATGTTGAGTGGCAATTCGGTAATAAAATTGAAAATTATCATGGCCCACCTAATCAGCCTTTTTCCTCTCTTCCTCTCATCTCTCTTCACTCTTCACGCCGAATCAAGGACCTTTACCAATATCTCCATCTCACCCACACCCCGAAGCAGCAAGCCAGCAAAATTCTCACCCACCTCCATAACTCCTCTCACCGACCCAGCACCATTAAACCCATCTCCATTAATCCTCACCGACCCACTTGCTGAACTTGCAATAATTCCATGCCCAAATCCTAGGAAGAGATCCCTACATCACCTACAAATCTTGGTTGCTAACCAAAAAGCAAACAGTGCGAAGGACTTCGGTGCTAACCAAATTCAAACTCAGATAGTGCGAAGGACTTCGGTGCTAACCAAATTCAAACTCAGACAGTGGGTTTCTTTTATTTGATGTTTATTGGGTGCATGTGGGGTTTTAGATCGTAGTGATAATGATGATGATGGTGGGAAAGTAGTTTTTGGTGAAGTTGTTGCTATTGGTTGTTGGAGATGAGATCCGAGGACCGTGAAGCCCAGCCGTGGATTTTCTAAGGCGTAGATGGAGACGAGGACGGCGTGGGTTTCGTTTTCTGCCCTCAGGGAAGAGAAGAGAAGGGATAATGAAGGAAAGACTCCAGCAACGGGAATAAAAAAATGTCTCTTGATTTAAAAATGTTTATTTCGTACTAGCTCAGCTTTTTCTACAAAATTAAACACATATACCAAACACATTTTTATATTTTTTGGAAACTAAAATATATTGTTTAAACCATAATACCAAACACATTTTTTTGTTTTATAAACACTCAAAATACGTTTTTCAACAACACTTTTTAAACAACAATTTTCACATATTTTTAAACAACAATTTTTGAACTCTAAGACCAAACAGCCCATAATATCATTGTTTAAGTATTGTGAAAATATGTGTAGGTTAAAAAATGTTGTAGAAATACGTGTTTTAGGATTTGTTTGTTTGAAAGTGAAATAAGGGGGATGAAAAACTTTGGAGAGAAAATGGGAAGAAAAACTTTTTGGAGTGTGTTAGGTTGGGTGAAAATGAAAGAAAATAAATTGTGGGATCTAGGTGTTTTTCTCCCTAGGCCACCAAAAAGTTTTCTCTCCAAAAAGAAGAGAAAACTGAAAGGAAAAATTTGACATCATTTTTGGATAAAAATGTCCATGTGCAACTACACATGGGCTTGTCCACGTTGCCCTTTTTCATTTCTTTTTTCTAATTCTTTCCTACCTGGACGATGCCTCTTCTTCCTTCTTCTTCTTCTTCTTTTCTTTTTCTTTTTTTTTAGATGTAATTTGTTTTTTCTAGACATGATTTTTATTTTTTAATAAATTTAGGTGATTGATTTTTTTTTATCTCTTTTTTGGTTTTTGATGGGGTAACCAAAAAAAAAATTACATCTATGTCTCGTCCAGATGGGTCGTCCATCACCAATGGTTAGCCAAATCTCTTATTCGTCCAGAGATCTCGTCCATGAGAAGCTGACCCAATTGAATAAACCTCGTAATCAAAGTGAAAGAGTCGTCCATATGCGAAGCAGATGGACGACCAAACAACGGCATGACAAAGGGTCGTCCATAGGGTCGTCCATAGACATTGCACATGGACGACCCTACAACACTTAACAAATTCTGGAGCGGATAACTAACCCGTGTTCATCGCCAGCAATTTCTCTTAAGTATGTAACTTCCATCAGCGGTTACTGCTTCTATAGCCGTTGGGGAAGTTACCTCCGTGAAGCCAGTTATTCCACAAACCTTGGGGAGGTTACTAAACCAAGTAACCGTCCCAAGATCCCCTATATAAAGGACCGGTCTGAAACAGGCAAAGGTATGATGAAAACTCTGATACTTTACTCCCGAAAAGTTGGAATTACATTTCCTTGTTAAGAAAACTAACTTTATCATCGGAGAGTATTTGACCGGTCCACCCCGGTCACTTCCTTCAGTGTTTCTTCTTTTCAGGCCTTCGCTACCGCCTTCGCTACCGCCTTCGCTACCGCTGTAGCCGACCGAAGCCGAAGTGTTCAACCAACTGATTCCATACATCATCAGTTGGCGCCGTCTGTGGGAAGCGTAAGTTGTTTTACGACTTGATTTTCTGCAACAAAAGGTTGAATGGTTCGGACTAGGTCGAGGGCTACAAGCCCAGGCCATCAGGGAAGCAGAGACGCTTCAAGTAACCCCCTTCGCGATCGCCAATCAGCGCCTGTCATGCCGTCGCCTTCCATCCAACACATGCAATCCATGGCGGCCGCAATGGCGGAGTTAACTCGCCAGAATCAAGAATTGACTAGGGAGATGGAGAGGCAACGCCGTGAAGGACATGCTGAGAGACAATCCCAAAGTCAGGAAGACAGAGGAGGAAATGCTGAGCCCGAGGCTCAATCAAGAGGCACCACTTCGCGAAGGGTGCCACATTTGGAGAAAGAAATGGACCAGATGAGGAAGGTCATGGACGAGATGAAGGAAAACATGAGAAGGGCAAATCCCGTCGAGGATTTGGTTCACCGAACGGATTCCCCTTTCACGGCTTCCATCAATGGGCATCCCTTGCCTCCGAAGTTCAAAATGCCTTCCCTGGATTCATATGATGGAGCACGTGATCCTTTTGATCATATCGCTACTTTCAAAACAACAATGCATCTCCAAGGAGTTCCAGACGAGATTATGTGCAGAGCCTTCCCTACCACCCTCAAGGGACCAGCGCGAGTGTGGTTCAGCAAAATACCTCCGAATTCCGTAAGTTCTTTCGAGGAGTTAAGCAAATTATTTGTCAATAATTTCATTGGAGGACAGAGACACAAACGTTCTTCGTCCAGTTTGCTGACCATAGAGCAAGGGGAGAATGAAAGCCTGCGTTCTTTCATCACACGCTTCAACAGGGAAGCCTTGACAGTAGACGAGGTGGACGACAAACTACTTTTGGCAGCCTTCCACAACGGGGTGAACTCGGACTTGTTCATTCACAAGCTGTATGAAAAAGAGCCCCAATCCATGGCTGAACTCGTCCATTCAGCCCAGAACTTTATGAACGCAGAAGATGCCATCATAGCCAAGAAGAGGAAGAGAGCTGAAAGAATGGAAGTCCATCCCCCGCGTCACTCTGATCAAGGCCCTCGTCCAAAGAAGGGACGAACGGAAGATAGGAAGGACCGAGACAGGGATAACAGGAAGGCAGGCCCATCAGCAAGAAGTCAAAGTTACACACCCTTGAACGCCCCACTCGACCAAGTGCTCATGCAGATCAAGGATGATCCTTCCTTGAAGTGGCCAGAGAAGATGAAAGGAGATCCTAACAAGCGCAATAAGAATAAATATTGTCGCTTCCATAGGGATCATGGGCATGACACTGACGAGTGTTATGACTTGAAGCAGCAGATTGAGAATCTCATAAGACAAGGAAAGTTGAGGCATTTCGTTGGAAGGGATAATAAAGATGAAAAGTTGAAAGCAAAGATGGAAGAGTCATCACGACCCCCACTAGGAGAAATAAGGGTTATCATTGGTGGGACATCGACAGGACAATCTTCCAAGGCAAAGAAGACGTATCTCAAAGCAGTGCAAAATGTCCAACTCTCTGGACGATCCCCAAGGACGAGGGGGACGGACGAGCCAACCATTTCATTCACGGACGAGGAAGCTGAGAGAATCCATCATCCACACGACGATGCAATCGTCATTACCCTACTCATAGCAGATTACAGAACCAGGAGGGTGTTGGTGGACAATGGAAGCTCAGCAGATATATTGTATTATCCTGCCTTCCAGCAGATGAGGCTTGGACGAGATCAGCTTCGTCCAGCTTGTTCGCCACTGATCGGATTCGGAGGAATGAAAGTGCAGCCTGTAGGTACCATTACCTTGCCTGTAGTGGTAGGATCATACCCACAGCAGATAACTAAGGAAGTAAATTTCCTTGTGGTGGATTGTTCATCCTCATACAATGCCATCATTGGAAGACCAACTTTGAACAGTTGGAAGGCGGTAACGTCCACCTACCATCTATCAGTTAAATTCCCTACGGAGTGTGGGATTGGGCAAGCACAAGGAGATCAGTTGGCAGCCAGAGAGTGTTATCTAGCCATGTTGGCTATGGACGAGCAGATGCAGACTATGAATATAGAAGAGAAAAGAGTTGTTGCGGAACCTACCGAAGTATTAGAGAATGTTTTGTTGCAAGAAGATGATCCTGAGAAATTCACTAGAATTGGAACAAGTATGAAGGAAAAGGCAAAAGAAGACCTCGTTCAGTTTCTCAAAAAGAATGCCGATGTTTTTGCATGGAGTCATGACGACATGCCTGGCATTGATCCAAGCGTAATCACTCATCGACTGAATGTGTCCCCTTCTTCTAAGCCTATTCGTCAAAAGAAGAGGGTGTTCGCCCCTGAGCGAGAGAAGGCTATCAAGGAAGAGGTTCAGAAACTAACCACAGCACAATTTATCCGGGAAGTCTATTACCCGGATTGGTTGGCAAATGTAGTAATGGTAAAGAAGGCAAATGGCAAGTGGAGGATGTGCGTCGACTTCACCGACTTGAACAAAGCTTGCCCTAAGGATAGTTATCCTTTGCCTCGTATTGACCAACTGGTTGATTCTACGGCTGGCCATCAACTGTTGAGCTTCATGGACGCCTTCTCTGGATATAATCAGATAAAGATGGACGAGGCAGATCAGGAAAAGACATCTTTTATTACAAGTCAAGGTTTGTTTTGCTACAAGGTGATGCCCTTCGGTTTGAAGAATGCAGGGGCAACTTACCAAAGGTTGGTGAATCATATGTTTCGTCCACAGATAGGACGGAATGTAGAGGTATATGTGGATGACATGCTTGTGAAGAGCTTAGATGAGGGAAGCCACTTAGATGATCTTCAAGAAACTTTTGAAACACTTAGGCGATACAAGATGAAGCTAAACCCAAGTAAATGCGCATTCGGAGTATCGTCAGGAAAGTTTCTAGGATTCATGGTATCAGAGAGAGGAATTGAGGCAAATCCAGACAAGATCCAAGCCATACTGAACATGGAACCACCGAAGAACATCAAGGAAGTCCAGTCACTAACTGGACGAGTGGCAGCACTGAACAGGTTTGTCTCAAAAGCCACTGATAAGTGTTTACCCTTTTTTAAGATTCTCAGGAAGGCGTTTGAGTGGACGGACGAGTGCCAAAGGGCCTTCCAGGACCTAAAGCACTATCTCACTACGGCTCCATTGCTAAGTCCGTCCGTGCTAGGAGAAGAATTATATCTGTACTTAGCAGTGTCCCCACATGCCGTGAGCTCAGCGTTGATCCGGGAGGAAGAAAAGGTGCAGAAGCCTGTGTATTATACCAGCCGGGCATTGAGAGGAGCGGAAGGAAGGTACCCATTAATAGAGAAGTTAGCCTTTGCGCTAATAACAGCTTCCAGGAAGTTAAGACACTACTTCCAAGGTCACGTCGTCATAGTCATGACTGATCATCCGCTCAAGAAGGCAATGAACAAACTTGAAGCTGCAGGACGACTAATCCAATGGGCAGTTGAGCTCAGTGAATTTGATATTCGGTATCAACCGAGGAATGCAATAAAAGCTCAAGCCCTAGCAGATTTCATTGCAGAATTCACTCCAAGCTATGAGGACTTAGATGAGAAAGAAGACAGTAAAAAATGGGTCGTCCATGTAGATGGATCATCTACACTGCATACAGGAGGTATAGGAGTTGTTTTGCAGTCACCAGAAGGAGATAAATTGAAGTACAAAGCTCGCCTACAGTATCAGACAACTAACAATGAAGTGGAGTATGAAGCCCTTCTTAAAGGGTTAGAGTTGGCCAGATCTGTAGAAGCAAGCTCAGTACTCGTCCTGGGAGACTCACAGTTGGTCATAGGCCAAGTAAATGGAACATGTGAAGCAAAGGAAGATAGAATGAAGAAATATTTGAGGAAGGTGTTACGCCTTGTGAAGAAATTCAGGGAAGCTAATTTCGTTCAAATCCCGAGGGAAGAGAACACGGAAGCAGACACTCTAGCGAAGGAAGCCTCCGCTAATGAAGCCATGAACGAGTTAGATGAAATACGATACATGCCCAGCATAGACCTTCCAGAAATGTTGCAGATAGAAGGAGAGGAAAATTGGATGACCCCGATAATCTCATACCTCAAGCACGGAAGGCTTCCAGAAGGGAAGGACGAGGCTAGGAAGCTAAGAGTCAAATCAGCCAGATACATCCTTATGGACGAAGTGTTGTACAAAAGAGGTTTTTCACAGCCATACCTGAGATGTTTAGCTCCAGACGAGGCGAATTACATGCTGAGAGAAGTTCATGAAGGAGCGTGTGGAAACCACTCAGGAGCTAGGTCACTCGTCCACAAGGTCATTCGTGCGGGGTACTACTGGCCGACCGTCCAAGCTGATGCTAAGGCATATGTTAAGGTATGTGACCAATGTCAACGTTTCAGTAACATTCCTAGGCAGCCTTCAGAATACCTCACCCCAATGATGGCCCCTTGGCCTTTTGCACAGTGGGGTTTGGATATTTTAGGCCCCTTTCCAACTGGAACCAGACAGATGAAGTTCTTGGTAGTTGGCATAGACTATTTCACTAAATGGGTGGAAGCTGAACCCTTAGTGAAAATTACACAACAAAATGTCAGAAACTTCGTCTGGAAGGACATTATATGCAGGTTTGGAATACCAAGAGTACTAGTATCAGACAATGGACGACAGTTTGACAACACCCCCTTCAGAGAATTTTGTGATCAGCTTGGAATCAAGAATCACTACTCCTCACCCTCCCACCCACAAGCTAACGGACAAGCAGAAGTAGCAAACCGATCCTTGTTGAAAATCATCAAGACTCGGCTTGAAGGGGCAAAGGGAGTATGGCCAGATGAATTACCAGGTGTTTTATGGGCTTACAGAACAACAGCAAGGACTCCCACAGGAGAAACTCCTTTCAAACTGGCTTATGGGAGTGAAGCGGTCATACCAGCAGAAGTACATATGGCCAGCCATAGGGTGATGAAGTACCAAGATGACGAAAACAATGAGCAGCTTCGTCTTAACCTTGATCTTATAGACGAGGTAAGGATGGACGCGGAGCAAAGAACAGCAAGGTACAAAAATCTCATGGCAAGACAACACGATGCTATGGTAAAACCCAGGCGCTTCAGCATTGGAGATCTCGTCCTTAAAAGGGTCTCCTTGGCAACTAAAAACCCGGCCCATGGAAAGCTGGGACCAAACTGGGAAGGACCTTACAGAGTTATCAACTCCAAGAGACAAGGATCCTACTATTTGGAAGCCCTGGATGGACGAAAGTTAGAGCACCCGTGGAATGTTGAACATCTAAGGAGATACTATCAATGAAGGGTGGTCATGGACGAGCTCTGACATGGACGAGAACCTTGGACGTTTGAAGTAATGCTTAATATTATTATTTTCTAGTATTTGCTTATTACTATTGTGTTTTAAGTGTGTATGCTATGCTACTCATGGACGAAGTTATGTTGTATTATGTATTTTTAAGCACAAGCTCTTAAGCATGTGTCATGATTGTGGACGAATGATTACATAGTATGGATTTCTAAATATACATATGATGTGTTTTAAATATGTATGGGAATCCTTCATTTTCTATGATTCAAAATGATCCACGGAAGGCGAAAAAGCCAAGGACGAGTAAAATCCTTGCACGCAAGGAAGTATCGTCCAAAAGCTTTCCTTTTAAAAAAAAAAAGGATAAAGCAAGAAAAATAAAAGTTAAGGACGAGTAAAATCCTTGGACGCAAGGAAGTATCGTCCAAAAGCTTTCCTTTAAATAAGGATAAAGCAAGAAAAATAGACAAGGTATGTCCGTCTAAGCTCAAGACGAGACAAACCTAAAGTGCAATCGTCCAGCCCATGGACGAGTAATGTGCATTTAAAAAACACAGCTCTGTAGACAAATTTAACCAACTTTAACAATCCAGCCCATGGACGAGCATTAGTTGGGAAATTATTATTAAAGACGAATAAACAGTCGTCCAATGAGCAACAATTGAATTTGGTGAAAAGACCTCATTCATGGACGAACATTACAACTCGTGATGTTATACATGAAGGAGCTCGTCCATATGTTCAAGACGAGGTAAAGCCTTAGTAAGAGGGAAAATCCCACAACTATAAAAGTGGTATGGACGACATGAATGAAGCTTGTTCACAAAAACTTAAAGAATATTCAAACACAATGAATAGTGAAAAGGAAAAGCATTCATACATTTATAAAATTTAAAGGGTAGACGACCATCGTCCAAAAACCCTTATGTATTGCTTGTTCATAAAACTCGTCCATAAACTTGGACGAGGAAATTGTACTCAAATAAATTTCAAAAAAAAAAAAAAAAAAAAAAAAAAAAAGAGAAAAACCCAAGACATTGGGCATCACTACATAAGATACAAAGCTTTTCCGAAAAAGTTATCATTGATCACTGGGAGCATTCTTTGGATCGTCTTGTGTCACTTCGTTATTGGCGTCGTCCACCACATTGACGTCCTCAGAACTCGTCCCTAGCACTGAGCTCTCCGTTGCAAGAGGAAGCTTAAAAGAATCGAAGTTGAGGTCAGGGAAGGCATCTTTAGCATCAGCGCGGAAGTCCTCATATCCAGCAGCATAATGACTGTCTAGACGATTCTTATACTCGTCAGACTTCTTAAAGGCTGATATGGCTTCTTCACGTGCCTTTTCCAAGGACGAAGCATGCCCTGAAACTTGTCCTTCCAAGTAAGTGATGCGGGTATCTTTCTCAATAGCATCCGCCTTAAGTTCCTCAACTTCGTCCCTCAGCTTCGTCTCAATCCCCAGCAGACGGTTGACTTCGTCCTTCAGCCTGATCACTTCCCCCTTCTTCAACAAGACTTCCTTGTTCAGCTCTTCAGTCTTCCCCTTCGCCGTCTTAGCCTCCTCGGCGAGCTCCTTTGCTTGGCATGTAGCTGTATAGAACTTTGACATAGCCTGTACATGGACGAAGGAAAGTCAGAAAATTCAACTCTTAAAAAATTCTTTAAAAGCATTTCAAGACGAATGAAACTTTACCTTGAAGAGGTCATGGACACCAGAGCGTTCAAATTCTTTCACTGACATATTGTAGCATTCATTAACTTCATTGTCAGTGACGATCCCTTTGAACGTCCTCCATGCATAACCCTCGTCCAGCACCAGGTTGGAAGGACGATCGGAAGGCTCTGACGAAGAAGGCTTCTTTGGAGTCTTAGTTGGAGGGGGAATAGGATCAGTCTGAACAGGACGGACCATTTGGACGGGCTCCACAATGACAGGAGGGTCGTCCAGGTTTACCGTAGGAGTGAACTTGGGAACCTTGGGAAGGGAAGTTTGAGTGGTCTTTGGCTTTTTAGGACCTCGACGACTAGGGAGGTCCTCCAGGTCCACTCCACTTGAAATCTTCTTAGATTTCCTCTTCCCAGCCTGGACGGCCTCTCTCTGGACGACTAGGGGCACGGAAGCTCCCTCGTCCCCACTAAGTATTGTCTTATCTTTATTTTCTCTCATTGTGATTATTCCTGTGACGAGGAAAATCAGTTAAAAAAAGAGAGAAAAGAAAGGACAGAAGTAAAAAAAAAAAAAAAAGGATGGACGACACTTACTTCGTCTAGTGGTTTCTTCGTGACTCAGGTTCTCAGCAGTGGGTTCTGGACCAAGCCCCCAAGTAGCTAAGCTGCTGAAGGTCACTAGCTCGTGAAAGCTCCTTCTAGGGAAGGCACGAACTTTATCTATTTGATCTAAATAAAATCTGTCCAAACGTGGACGAACAACAGCTGCACCAATAAAAGAAAGATGGTTAGACGATGGAAAGTTAGAAAAATTGTAAGGAACAAAATGAATAACATGGAAGGAGAACATACCCTCAGGACGAAGGCGACCTATGGGGCTGGTAAAAGGAGGGAAGGGGGCATTACTAACATCAGTTGGGTCCCCAGCCCAGCTTCCAGAAATGATGAAAAATTCTTGTTTCCAGAGCCTATCGGACGAGCTACGGCCCGTTATTAAACTATAATGTGGGCCTCTGGACGAGAACTGGTAAAACCCAGCAGATTTCTTTATCTCTGAGGGCTTATAACAATAAAGGAACTCGTCCACCGTTAAAGGACAGTTCCCTTCTAAAGCCTCACGCCATAACACTTGCATGGCAACTATCGTCCTCCAACCATTGGGATTAAGCTGGTTGGGACCAATACCTAATCTATGAAGGAGACCTCTACAAAACGAATTAAGGGGGAACCTAAGACCAGCTAAAAGATAGGACGAATATACTCCCAAACCAGAAGAAGGTGAACAACACCACTCTCCTTCCCTGGGCAGACGAGGTTCAAACTCAACAGGGATTTGATATCTATCTACTAAGGTTTTTAACTTAGGAACGTCTAAGGTGGAAGCTACCTCAGGTGCACAGCTATAAATAACATTTTCCTCCTCTTCCTCCTCCTCGTCCTGAGAAGGGCTAGGTGGCGCTCTGGACGAACTAGCTCCTGTTCCAGAGGCCGTCCTACGTTGCATTTCTTGAAATTCTTCTAAAGAAATGCCAGGAACTCCAGACGAGTACTGCTCGTCCGAGGAACTACTACTAAAACTAGTACTACCCTCATCACTCTCATAACTCCCAGATGAGACGTCCTGATACTCGTCTATCTCTCTCTCTATACTACTAGACGAAGACATAACTAAAGGAAAGACGAAAACGAAAACCTAAAGAGAAGAGGAAGTACCTGAGAACTAGGACGAATGCTAGACGAGAGTCTTGGACGAGATAGCAGAAGGAAGTTTATGATGAGGTGAAGGGCAAGAAAGAGAATGTGCTTATTTATAGGGCCCACGAGTAGGGTCAGCGAAGCGACATCATCCACTGAGAAAATGACACGTGGCGATTACATTGAAAAGTGTAAATCGATTTAACTGCTCAACGTATTAAACCACGACACGTGGCTGTATGAACGGGATAAAATCCCTATAATGTCCTTGGACGACACCCTGGACAAGGGGGCAACTGATGGGGTAACCAAAAAAAAAATTACATCTATGTCTCGTCCAGATGGGTCGTCCATCACCAATGGTTAGCCAAATCTCTTATTCGTCCAGAGATCTCGTCCATGAGAAGCTGACCCAATTGAATAAACCTCGTAATCAAAGTGAAAGAGTCGTCCATATGCGAAGCAGATGGACGACCAAACAACGGCATGACAAAGGGTCGTCCATAGGGTCGTCCATAGACATTGCACATGGACGACCCTACAACACTTAACAAATTCTGGAAGGGATAACTAACCCGTGTTCATCGCCAGCAATTTCTCTTAAGTATGTAACTTCCATCAGCGGTTACTGCTTCTATAGCCGTTGGGGAAGTTACCTCCGTGAAGCCAGTTATTCCACAAACCTTGGGGAGGTTACTAAACCAAGTAACCGTCCCAAGATCCCCTATATAAAGGACCGGTCTGAAACAGGCAAAGGTATGATGAAAACTCTGATACTTTACTCCCGAAAAGTTGGAATTACATTTCCTTGTTAAGAAAACTAACTTTATCATCGGAGAGTATTTGACCGGTCCACCCCGGTCACTTCCTTCAGTGTTTCTTCTTTTCAGGCCTTCGCTACCGCCTTCGCTACCGCCTTCGCTACCGCCTTCGCTACCACTGTAGCCGACCGAAGCCGAAGTGTTCAACCAACTGATTCCATACATCATCAGTTTTAATTGAGCATCATTTTTTACTAATAGTGTATGCGTAAATTTATACAAACTTACTTTTTTCATTATTCCATTTTTCCACTCACAAGTCGCAACCAAACAAAGAGAAGATAAATTAAAATTTTTTCTATCCTCCCACTTTTCCATCCTCTCACCATTTTCTATCCTGTCACTTTTCCACACTTCCAACCAAACAAACCCTTAGTATTTAAACTCTGAAAACGGTTAAACATCTATGCCAAACACTCCAGTCCTCCTCAAAGAATTCCCAATCTTAAAGTTTTAACATTGCTTTATTTTCCTCAGATGCAACACGTTGACAGTTTTGTTTTGTACATGAACTTGTCTAATGATATGGAATCAAAAATTCATTCTTTTTATTTTGTTCAGGTCCGCCAGGACAGTGTCTATATTTTTTATAAACTAATAGTCCCATTATCAGTACCTTTTTTATGTTGGGTTCTTAGTTCTATTTTGTCTCTCATTTAACTTCAAAGCCTTACCGGTGTTATCTTTCCTTTCGCCTTATAGTGCTGATCTGCTGACGCATATTAACATCTTTATTTATTTTTGTGGAAAGGTTGTTTCCCAACTTTGGCTACTATTCCTGTTTGGATGGGGTTATATCAAGCTCTATCAAATGTGGCAAAGAGGTAATTAAGAGGTTGCTATCCCACTATCTTTTGGGTGATGTTATTGAACTGAGACTTTTATGTCTTCACACAAGTTCATCGTTTCTAATTTCTGTTAATCATTTTATTTGAAGGAACTGTTGACAGAAGGTTTCTTTTGGATTCCCTCTCTGGGTGGCCCAACTTCAATCGCTGCCCGACAAAGTGGATCTGGCATTTCTTGGCTTTTTCCATTTGTGATAATAATAATTTTTGTTGCCATGGCTTGTTAAGCTAAAAGTTGTCTTGCATCTTTATCTATGTTGAACATTAGTTTTTCATGTAAAATTCTTAATTAACCTCCGTTGTCATGGAAGTTTTATGTTAGTTACTGATCGTGGAAGTGTTAGGTCAATGTCTCAAATTGAAGCACATATCTGCAACATTTAATGATGCAGAGATTAGTAGTCAGTGGTCAGGATATGTTTGGTATTTTGGCTTGTTTCCTACACTGTCCCATCTTCCAAGTCATTGACTCATTGCTATCCTCTGCCTGACAAAATAATCTATACTAATTGCTGACAGGTGAATTGTTGCATATTGGGCTAGTTGGGTATTGGTGACTGGTGCAAATTCTAAGTCCATCTTCTTTGCCTTCCAAAGCAATCACAATTTAGAGAATATATGTGGGTCTGAACTCCTTATGGGCTCTTAGGGGGCCCAATCGTGGCATTTGTCTGGTCTTGTGGCAGATGATTTATATAATAACACGTGGTACAATGACAGAGAAGCTTCTAATGGCCCATGGAGATGCCTTAAATGTCTGGGGAAATAGATGACCTTTCTTTCTTAAAAAAATGGTTCAATAGGAAATTTTTCTACTTTCTATGTGGAAAATATCTCCCTATGTCTTCTCCTTTGTAGTTTCGAAAGATTTTAAAATTTTTATATGATTTATAGTGAAAACCACCAAAAATTTGCAGCTAAAGAAGGGAGATAAGCAGTTTCTGAAGTTTGAAAAGCTAAGTATGCCTTAGTAGTTTGATTTGGGTATATGCATGTCTGGGTTGGTAAGCATGTCCTAGGAGCAGGATACTGATGAACTGTGTTCCACGTGAAGGATCTGCGGCATCAGATTTACACTTTTACAATAGCAGTATAGCACGTAAGGCAAACCTACTTTAGTTCCTCAGTTGTATTTTATACATGTGTAGCACTTAATGGCCAATTTTCTTTCCTTCTTTATTTTTTATTTTTTAGGAAAAATTTTGCGTTTGATATGGGTTTTACCATGTATAATTTTTCATGCAGGATGACCAGCCACCTTTGGGCTGGTATGACACTGCGGCATACCTTGTTTTACCTGTCCTCTTTGTTGTTTCTCAATATGTCTCAATGGAGCTCATGAAGCCTCCCTAGGTAAATCATAATCCTCTTTACCATTTTTTTTCTTCTCGCTTCTCATTCTTCTTTCAGCATTGTTAAGACTTGATTGACTTTTTTTGGCAGACTGATGATCCAACTCAAAAGAACACACTTCTTGTTTCAAGTTTCTTCCATTCATGATTGGTTACTTCTCCTTGTCTGTGCCGTCAGGATTATCAATTTACTGGTTGGTTTCTCATTGCCAATTTTACTTATCCTTGCCTTTATCCATCTACGTGCTTTAGTCAATAACTGGCTATTGTTGTTGAGCATCCATAGCCGACCCCAAAAATTTGGGACTGGCTTGGTTGTTATTGTTTTAGTCAATAACTGGTTTTATAAATTGTCTATTTGACAGTTTTGATACGTGCAGAGTAGTTTATATGTCTAAGAATTTGAACTAGCACAAAACTTTGGGGTGGTTGTTCTATGACCTTATGATCTGCTGCATGTACTGATTCTGTGAAAAAATTGTGATTTTTTCAATTCTGATTATGCTTGCGTTAATACAACATATACCTACTAATAAATAAATCTTCTTTAATTGTTATCATGAGAATCTGCTAGTCTAAATGTCTGAATCTTCTTTTATATGAACTATTTTGTTAAAATCTTATTGCTCCATACAAACTAACATGTCAAGAAATGATTAATTGCATCAGATATTTTGAAATGCAAACTGATATATGGCTTTGCACTGATATACTCTCACTTTTCCCCCTTCTAAAAATTTATGCTTGGTGGATCTCAAAAACTATATTTTTACAACAAACTCTTCTGTCCATTTGTTCATAGAATTTACCATGTGGTTTTTAGGTTCACAAACAATGTGGTCAGCACAGCCCAACGAGTATGGTTACACTATAAGTGGTGCAAAACCTGTTGTGAGTGAGAATGCTAGTGGAATCATTACAGCAGGACGTGCAAAATGATCAGCTTCTCAGACAGTACAACCTGGCAAGAGGTCAGTTTTACATGAAAAAATGCATGTATCATCAGCTTTTGAGTAATTCTTAGATACTTCTAGAGCACGGAAAATGGTGCTCTCTGCTCTCACATTCATAGTGGGATCCACTCATTATATTCATCGGGGTGGTGGTGGACTAGTGGGTTGAAGACAATAAAGAGGATAACTAATAATAAGCCAATAATTTAATATAGTTATACAAAATTAATTATTACTTATAACAACTAAAATCTACAAGGTAATAAGCTTCAATCGTATTTATTATGTACTTGACAAGAAGTTGCAGATGTTTGTTGGATTTACTATTTTGTTTTTTATAACAGTTGATGTCAGAACCTTATGGAATGAAGCCATTTAGAATCTAAATCTACTATAGACAACCTTATTAAGAAGAATTTACATCTTGTTAATTGGTGCTGCCTTTGGCGATGTGAAGAGGAAACTGTGGATCACTTATTGATCCATTGTAAGTATGCTCATACCTTGTGGAGTGAAGTCCTTCGTTTGTTTGGGGTTCAGTGGGTGATGCTGAAGGATGTTGTTTCTCTTCTCTTTGCACGGTGGAATTGGTTGGGGAGTCACACTTCAAATGTGTGGAATATGATTCTAGCGTGTCTTATGTGGTTAATTTGGAAGGAGCGTAATGCCAAAACTTTTGAGGAAACTGAGAGACTTGTAGACTGTGTGAAGTCTTTGCTACTTAGGACTTTGTTTGAGTGGTCCTGTATTTGGGAGTTTACGCGTTGTCATTCTTTGTTTGAATTCCTTAATTCTGTTAGTTTTTCTTTTTGATTGGTTTCTATTATTTTCAGTGCAATGAGTTTACTATCGTAAATTCAGTGTACTTCTATTATCAATAAAGTTTGTTATTACGTATCAAAAAAAAAAAAAAGAAGAATCTAAATCTACAATGCATAGTAGTTGAATTCTATTACAGTTTTATTTAACTTCATATGCTGATACTTACAGAAAAACCTACTGATTTTAAGTTCCTCATCTTAAGTGCATCTCTAAAATTTAACTATCATCACATATATCTGCACAGTTTTAATGTTTTCGAGGCTTATGCTTTGAATTTCATCTTGAATGTTCGAGGCACAAGATCATGGCATAGCTTCTTTTGTTTCACTCATAAATATTTTCTTGTTAGAATTCTTTTGTTGTTCTTTATGATTTTTTATAAGAAAATTTATTAGAAGAAAGGGATTGTTGTTCTTTATGAATGGAAGTGATTAAGATATATTTTATGCTTATAGGAAAATATAGTATTTGTCACGGATGCCATTTTTGTATATCCTCCATGTTGGACTTTATTTTTCATGATCTAGAAGTTTATATCAATCAAATAGGAGAACATCGGGATTTTTAGTATTTATTTTGCTTCCTTGATTTTCCTTGAAATAAACACAGCATTAAGAAAAGGCTCTTTCCTCGGTTTCATGTCATTTGGTTTCTTTTTTGTCTCTTATCTTTTCTTTTCCTTTGTTACATTAGTCTTTTTTGGTGAAGAGTTGTTCTATATTGCTTCAAAATTTCTTAGAGTTTAGCTGGATAATACCAACCTTGAAAATTTTCCAGAAAAAGAGGTGACTAATAGAATATTGGAGAAGTCCAATGTCTGAAAACCAGTCAACTAAGATATTTTAACATGACGGTTTCTTCTCTTGCAGTCATATTATGAGTTTTCTTGTGTATACACCAGATTATGAGATTTATGGCTTTAACCCTGGGCTCAACAGAGGGCAGAATCTCTATACAGATCTCACCCCCCAGAAATCATTGCTTCCCTGCTTAATGACTGATATTTACCATAACCTTGCATTTACAAACGTATTTTTGTTATTGTTTCAGGTTGAAAGTATAGTTTTAAGTATAATATCAATGCTTTCTGGTCCTAATGACGAATCACCTTCAAATGTTGAAGCTGCTGTAAGTGACTGTTGGATATTGATTTTTCTCTTTCTATTTGTAAGTAAAGAACTATGTTGTGCAACATGTGAATATGAAAATGCTTCAAGTTAATATAATTGTAATAATAAATTATGTGGACAGATTATAGGCAAGGTTACAGACTGCTTAAATCTTTTTTTTTTAGATAAATCCTTTTCAATTCATAATGTCGGTAGCCCTGTGATAGATTGCTTTATTCAGCAAACAGCTTGACCAAATGAAGAACATGCTGAGGCTCATCATACATGAGGCAGATAATGGATTTGCAGGAAGTCCACGGCCAAGGCAAATTTAATCTAGTTGGTTACAAGCATCTATGGAGGGACTAATTTCTCTTCAGTAGATCTTATACAATGTAAGATGGATATCATTTAATGAATAAGAACAAAAATGGTTTGATTTCTTGATTTTAGTTATTCAGATGGTGCACTCATGTAGGTGGTGTAAAACTGATCAAAGAAATCCCGTGCTTGGTAGAGGATCTTGAGAAGAGTTGGTGGTGGATTACTTCTGACTTTGCAAATTAAATGGTTATATTCCAGACATCAGAGATCTAAGTGAGTTTGTGCAATGCAAGAGACTGAAACTTGTACTGATGGTCGTTCAGAGATGTACACGCTTAAATGATGGAGATTATTTAGTTAATGAAGGAGAATAGTCTTTACTGATTTCAGGTATCTTGATGATGTAAGAAAAGCTTTAAAATTTCTCGAGAAAGAAGTTCTATGTAATCAGGTGGTAGAATTATCAAAGAATGTCATACTTTGGTACAAGATCCTGAATGGAGTGCTGAAGTGGGGGGGCTATTTCCTTGATGCTGAGTGTAAAAATTTTGGTATGTACTGATTGTGGGGTACACAAGTAATTAAGTGAAAATACTAATTACAAATTTTGATATATAAGATGTTCTCGTGACTGCATCTAGGGTTCAAATGTGCCAAGCCAAGCTTTGCCTTGCTCATGCGTCACTTGTTAAAGATCATACAAGCTTGAGCTCAAATCAAGTTTATTTTTAGCTTGAGAACCTGAGCTTGAGGCATCATAAGCTTGTTGAGTTCATGAACAGCTTGATGAGCCCATAAATTTTCTAAAGTTGATAAATTATAGCCACTCTAAGTACCAAATGCCACGAAACTAACAAGCCTATGGACTAAAGAGGGTTAGGGACTCATCATGGTTGCAAAGTCTATATGTCAAAAGTTGAAAATGGAAAAACTTATTTATAATAAAGGTTTTGACAACAAAAAAAATGTATAACCCAAAGACGAGTTCTAGAAAAAGGTCAGCAGATGTGTGAGAAAATCACAAGAAGCAGGCCACCAATGTCTCTTCTTTGCTTAGAGAAAATATGGCCACTTAACGAACAAAAATACTCATGTCCAATTCATATATATATATATATATATATATTTTTGGTGCTAGGCACGTTGCCTCTTTCCTCCCTTTTTTTTTATTTTTTTATTTATTTCCTGGGCTGTGGCACGTTGCCTCTTTTTTTCTTTTTTCTTTTTCTGGGCTGTGGGTGTGGTAGTTGTTTTGTTTTTTTCCTACCTTTTTTTTTTTGTTTAAATAGACATGATTTTTTTTTTGGGACATGATTTTTATTTTTTAATAAATTGGGTGATTACTTTTTTTTTTGGGTCAATTTTTTGTATTAATTGGCCATCATTTTTTGTATTAAATTGGCTGATGTTAAAATAAAAGCCTATTGGTGTCTTGGTGATCGCACTTTGGTTTCTTTGAAGTTTGAACATCATTTGCAAGTTTCACTTTGCACATTGAGTTGAATCTGACTGTGTGGAGTTTGAATCTGTTGTGAGAGGGAAGAGGTGAAATAGTGAAAGAGGCAGAGGGCTTTTGCATCTCCGTTGATTTCAATCTGTGGTTTGGCTGACCGTGAGAAAATTAAGAGGAGAGGTCTGCGATCTGAGTAACTCGCCTAACACTACGCTTGATCCATGTAATCTCACTTGTACGAGATTTTTTTTTTTTTTGCAACTTCTGCTCCAGTTATTCACCTCTCTACCAATTACAAATTAATCCATAAAAAATACAAATTACAATGAAATATAGTAAAAAGTTAATACAAGGAAATATGGAATGGAATATGCCATTACAATAAATTCCTATCATATTCAACGTATTTTTTCAGCTTAATAAATCAATAAAAATAAATTTTCCCAAAGGAGCATTCCTCCAACCTAGATTTTGAACCTATCGAGCTACCAGAACACCATTCACGGCCAATTAACAAACATATTTGGCTTGATAGGTTCTCCCTCACAGAGAGCCAACTTGTTTCAATTAAAAATAAAAGGTGATAGCTTATGTAGTAGTTGTTAAATTACACATCCAAGTTTGGATGCCACACACATTGTAAAGAGAGAAAGGGACAGAGAATCCACCAAGAGAGGAGAGAATAATGAATCAAGCACGTGCAAGCAAAGATTGCTTTATGAAAGGAAAAAGGAGGAAAAAATTGTTCTTTGCTTCAACTTGCAGTCCAATTCGCATATGCATACCACTTTCTAAGAATAAAATTAAAAAAAAAAAAAAAAAAACCACATCTCCCTCAACCAATAACGAACAAAAAATACTAATAACATTACCCGTTAATTTTGGTAGTAGAAACAAGTGGTTTCATTTCATCCATTAATTCATTACCAAAATCCTAACATAGAGAAGACAAAGCCGTTTCAAATCCATTAACTTTTCCCCTACACAACAATCAACAAAAATTAACAAAAAATAAGCAAGATCCTAAAACCAGCTTACATACAAAACGAAAACCAAGCATCTAAATTTAGGCTAAAGACTAAGCTAAGCCTTCTTGGGTGACTTGGCAGCCTTGGAAGGAGACTTGGGCTCTTTGGTAGCCTTCTCAGTCTTCTTTGGCAACAAAACAGGGTTGATATTAGGAAGGACCCCACCATGAGCTATAGTAACACCAGCAAGCAATTTTCCAAGCTCTTCATCATTCCTCACAGCTAGCAACACATGCCTTGGGATAATCCTAGTCTTCTTGTTGTCACGAGCTGCATTTCCAGCCAACTCCAACACCTGTTAAAAGAAAACCCAAATTAGATACAACCCAACAAAAATTAAGACTAAAAAAGCAAAACCCAGAACGCAAACGCGGATCAGAGAAAGAATAAGAGGCTTAAAAGGGGTTGTTGTTTTTGTTACCTCAGCAGCAAGGTACTCAAGCACAGCGGCCATGTAAACAGGGGCACCTGATCCACAACGTTGGGCATACCTTCCTTTCTTAAGGTACCGGCCTATCCTACCGACTGGGAATTGCAAACCAGCTTTGACGGACCGGGTAACCGACTTCTTCCTTGAGCCACTACCTTTTCTTCCACCGGCACCTTTCTTATCCATTCTAAGAGACAAAAACACAAACACCTACCGGGCAAGACTGAAACGAAAACTGTAGAGAACGAAAGATTGAGATTTGGAGGATAAAGAGTGTGACAGAGAGAGGTAGCTATGAGGTAAGTAAGGATTGATCTGGCGTGGCTTTATAGATGGGTGTGTTGTGCAAGAAGCATTGAGGGTTGTAAGGATTAGGGAGTCAAGGAGTATGGACCGTTGGATTTAGGGCTTTTCTACGGATATGGGTCTTTGTGCCGCGATCCGTGTCATTTGAAATGGACCAATGGGGAGCGAGTTTGAAAATTTTTGAAAATTTTTTGTGCGCTGGTAAAGGACACGGTATGAAGTTTTTGAGGATCTCCGCCAAACTTTTTTCAATTTCCCGCTTCAGTTTCATTGTGTCTTTGTTTTTTGTTTTTTTGTTTTTAAAGATTTTTTTTTTTTTTTACATAAGTAATTCTAGTTTTACATAAAATATCAAAACTTTTACCACAACTATCCTACATGGTAAATTGTGATTGACTACATATTACTTTCACATGGATCCATCATTTTTTTTTCATCGTTCACAATTTGCCATGTGGACAATTGTAACAAAAATTATGGTCCTAAAATTTATGTTTTTTTAATTTATGTCAACAACGAATACAATAGTGATTTTAAAAATTATTTTTTAAAGAAAAATTATTTTTTTTTAGAAAATAGAAATTTCACTCTGAGCTAATATAAGTGTATATGGGCCTGTTTGGTATGGGTGTTTAAATAATAGTTTTTAGTATTTAAACACTTATACACATATTTCCACAACACTTTTTAACCCACGCGTATTTTCACAACACTCAAACAACAATATTAGAAATCTCTAACTAAACGGACCCTATGTGTGTGAAGTTTCCTCCTGGAGACTTGAACCCCAGCTCTTCCATCTCCCTCCCCCCCCTCCAAAAAACTTCACAAATACTTATACTTGTAAAGTGACCATCACAACAATAGTGTGCAGTGATTAATGAAAAATATTTGTGATGCAAGCAATCATAATGGCAAAAAAATTTGCTTTGAAATTTTTCCAAAATTATTAGACTTAGTGTTTTTTTTATAATTAATTTCTAATTTAATCATTTACTTTTCAAATGTGTTTAATTGAAATGAAAATAAAGAGAATAGAAAATGGGGAGGAAAAATATGAGATATTTTGGGTGGGAATGGCATCTGGTTAGGTGATTTTGGGAGAGTAGGAATGGCAAAGAAGCGAGTATGGGGCGGGTTTCCTAATCCCCGCCCCCACCCCACAAAGGTAGGTTTTTTTTTTTTTTTTTTTTTCCCCTGCCCCGTTTTAGCACACCCAATTTTTATATATATAAGAGTTATTAAAAGTTTATTTTGAATGCATTAAATTAAAAATCATGAAACATTAATAAAAAAACAAGTTCTAACATTACAAAACCTTCTCAAAGCATAACAATACAATAATTCAAGTAATAAGAAATACAAAAACAATTCGAACATAGCAATACAACAATTAAAAAATGTGAACAACATAAATATTAAAACATAAAAGTATAAATTCAATAATACAATATATATATATATATAATCATAAATATAAAGTTAGAAAGCTAAAAACACATGTATGTCTTATAAAAAACCTATAAAAATATTTTTTTAATTATTTAAATGTAAGCAGGGGTGAGTGCGGGTATGGGTGCGGGGGAAAATGTTAACCCCCACACACGCCCCCATTTGTTATGCAGGGCAGGTAAACCCGTCCATTAAGGGCAAGTGAAACGAGTTCCTGCAGGTATGGATTTAAATTATCATCCCTAATGGATAGTAGAATGGGTTGGATGGAAGTACTCATTTACCCCTTCCCCTCCTCACAAACTAAATTCAATGTTAACTCTCTTTTTTATTTCTTTTTTTATGTTTTTTGTTAAATGTTTGGCTCACTTATTTTATTCCAAAAATATAATTTTTTATACAAAAATATTTATATATAAAAAATTATGTAATAGGGGCATAAGAGTAAATTTTTACAAATTTACTTTTCTATCCTTCTACTTTTCCACTCTTCAACCAAAAATTAATAAGGAAAACTAAAATATTTTATATTTTCCAACTTTTCCATTCCCTTCTCATTGAATGTGAAATATATATATATATATATATTTTTAATTTTATTTGATAGTATCACAAGCCTCGTAGTTGAACTAAATTACCTACAAAATGTAGACTAAACATTTGTAGTTAGGGTTTAGGGGATTGAGGGAATCGTTGGCAATGTCAATTTTGGCAAAGTTTGAATAGTAGGGATAGATGGATTTGTGAGCTTTGGTGATGAGGGCAAATGTGGTAATGTTGGCAATGAGGGCAAAGGTCGCAATGTTGGCTTTTGCAAAGTGGGTATGACTGGAAATGTGGGTTTTGGAAGAGTTGGGATAGGGGGGATTTGTGAAATTGTGGGTTTTGGTAGTGTGAGCAATGAAGGCAACGTTGGCTTTGGCAAAGTAGGTATGACTAGAAGTGTGAGGTTTGGAAGAATTGGAGAAAATTGCTGAAATTGTGGGTTTTGGCAACGTTTTCAATGTTGGCAAAGGTGATAGTGTTGACTTTGGCAACGTTAACAATGAGGGTAGAGATGGCAATGTTGGCTTGGCGATAAAGGAAAAGGGGGCAGTGTTGGCTTAGGTAAAGTAGATATGAGTATGACTACTAATGTTGGTATAGAAGGTTGAGTAGATTGTAAAAGATGGTGAACTGCAAGGCTAACATTTATACTTGAGATGAACATTGTAATGAATAAATTAAGATGAAACACTTGAAAGATGCTATCACTAATGGGGTACTTATTTGGGTTACAAGATTAGAAGAAAAAGTCTATGTTGTTTAACAACAAAGGATGTTATGGTTTGGTTAAGGTAACAATGGTGATTTACACATATATTTATACAAGCTATTGGATGGAAAGTTAGAGTTTGGTTGAGGTAACAATGTTGAGATTGTGGTTATGGTTATGGTTTGGTTGATGTTATGGTTATGCGTTGGTTATACGAAGGAGGTTATGATTTGGTTTGAGGTTATCAAATATGAATATTGAGAGGAAAGTTATTGATACCTCTTGATAAAATTACAAATATATTTATTATAAAGATAATAAAAAAAATTACAAATGTATTTATACATGTTGGAAAAATAATAGTGAATAAACAAGTTTTGATACAAAAATAATATCCCAAATAATTAGCAAGAACATAAAATAAAAAAAGGAATTTAGAACAATCTTACAATGCTATAGAATCACGCTGCGAAAGCGTTGTCCTTAAAGGTTGATTCGTGCCACCCAAAGTAAAACTTAGTGCGATTGGTTCCCTTAGCCAAACAACCTCCCAGGATTAGACTATAGCATCGACCTTTGTGATGTACGCACTTCCACTCACAAAAGGTTTAAGAACAACCCTCTATTGCCTTTCCTTAGAAAAATATTCTTGTAGAAAAATATGTGGGAGAGAAAGATAGTAGACTTGTGTATATCTAAAAATATAGAGTAGTAAAAAGACATTCTTGAAAAATATGTTATGATGAGTATTATATAGGCTACTTATGAAGATAATAGTCTATAGTTATTGGTTACTAATAACCCTTAAAAGCCTAACAACTATATTATCAATTATTGTCTAACAGCTATTTTTCTCATAATTGCCCAACGGCTATTTTTCTCATAATTGTCCAACGGCTATTTTACTCATAAATTTCCAACGGCTAGAAAATAAATAAGAATAAAAGTGTTTGGAACACACGCCCATACCAACAATACAAACTATTTTGTGTCTTAAAATTTTGAGTATTATAAATTTTGAAACCTTGTTTGAGATTTATTGAGCTCATCTAATTCGTGTAAATTTTTAACTCATTTTGCCTATAAATACTCTTAACTTACGCACCCTTCACTCAAATCATGGTGAAACCCATGGTGTCGACACTTGGCCACGATCAAAGCGGAACATCGCCGTCGTCGGGACTTTGTTCAACCACCCACTATGGCGACACTCCTACGCATGTGGGGCCCGTTGGAGGCCCCTCTTGATTGATTTGGTGTGTGGTGTTCGCGCAGAGCTTCGGGTGCTCTCTCTCTCAGTGGAGGAAGGTAGGTCAACCTTTGGAGGTATGGTAAGTGAAATCGCCATCAATCATTGGCTTTTTCTAAGGTGTGATTGGTCACCTATTTCTAGTTGATTTTATTACCAATCCTCATAGTTGTTAAAACGTGAATCATATCGCGAATTGATTTTTAATTTTTTTTGTATCGTGTATCGTATTGTATCATGTATCGTAAGATACACAAACACTTAATAAAATTTATAAAAAATTATAAATATACATATATAAAGGGTATATTCATTATAAATTTTAAATATATTCAACTAATGACTAATTTATTCATCACTTATGTAATAATATTTAACAAGCTAACTAAATAAATTAAACTAGCATGTGTTCATAACATACACATTCAAATTACTTAAATTCAAAAGTGGCAATTTATTACAAATGACCCAAAAATAATAATTTATTTTCATCATATTCATCAAATTACCTAATCAACCCTATCTAAGTCAACGCTATCATCATGTCTATAATTTTGCAAATTTATCTCTTCATTAAAATTTTCTTCATCGTCATTCGTCATTAACATTTACTATCTCTTCTTGTTCTTTTTATTTTAATAATTTTTTATAAAAAAATTTTTGGCATTCTAGTTTCTTGGACTTATAACAATAACAATAAAAATAAAATAAATTTTAAAATATTAAATTGAAAAGGAAGTGTGTTTCGTGTAATCCAATTTTAGGAGAGAGGGGAAAAAAACTTATGAATATATTATTTTAGTAGGTTACATTAATTAAACTAATAATAATTTTGTGTTAAAAACAACTCTAACAACTTGTTAGATTCAAATAATAATACAAATTTTAACAAAAAATCTCATTTTAAATCATTTGTCTATGTATCGTACGATACGTACAATTTTACGATACGATACGATTCATACGATACACACACTGTATCGTATGATTCATGAGCACTTACAATATGTCGATCGATACTAACAAATATGCCAATCCTAGGCTAAGAAAAAAGAGCATTTTTCCTAATCTAACATGGATGGCAAAAAATCTTGATTCTTGAGTTCGAAAGGTTGGTTACGTGCGGGGAAAGTATTAGGCATCCCACAACATCTGTTCAAGGACAGTCCTTTGTTTTAATAAAACCTTAATTTTCGAAAATTGGCAATAAAAAACTTGATTTTGGCATTGGCTTTTGGGGCTTTGCATGCATGGGAGGCTTTGAGGTTTGGCTTTTGAATGGGTGTGGTCCCAATCTATGCTTTTCTAAGGCATTCGGGCAAAGTACCAGATTTCCACGGCGAAAATCTAGCAACGTGTCACCCTACTTCCGTGGCAAAAATTAGGCATCGCTTTGCCTTAGGTGACATGAACTATGACAAACACACAGGAAAGGGGCAAGCAAGTATATATATACTTACATCATGCACAATGCAAGTACACAAAGAATGAAAGTAAATGCCTACATCCCTAGAGGATGCCCAAAATATAGGTGTAGGAAAGTAAACAGGAGTCGTCATACTCTAGAGATGAGGACGAATGGTACATGGCATGATATACCTAATGCAACCCATCTAAGAGAGAAAGGAGGGTGGAAGGGAGGGAGTTTAAAAGAGTACATAACCAAATGGGAGAAGCTAGTCCCCTAAATCTACCAAACATAGCCGCTTGGCTTATATCCACATGCTCGCATCCTCGCTCTTTTTGCTTGTGCCTAGGAGACCGTCCCCTAACTCCATGTGTCCTCGTTCCATGTGTGTACATGCAAAGGCAAAGACAAGAAATCAATAGACAAGCAATGGAAGGAAAAATATGCAAAAAGCATATGAAAGAGGCATAAAGCAACTAAGCATCATAGGCAAGGCAAGCAAAGATATAAGAAAGCAAGCAAACAAGCGAGAAGGCAAACAATGCAAGTACACAAAGAATGAAAGTAAATGCCTACATCCCTAAAGGATGCCCAAAATATAGGTGCAGGAAAGTAAACAGGAGTCGTCATACTCTAGAGATGAGGACGAATGGTACATGGCATGATATACCTAATGCAACCCATCTAAGAGAGAAATGAGGGTGGAAGGGAGGGAGTTTAAAAGAGTACATAACCAAATGGGAGAAGCTAGTCCCCTAAATCTACCAAACATAGCCGCTTGGCTTATATCCACATGCTCGCATCCTCGCTCTTTTTGCTTGTGCCTAGGAGACCGTCCCCTAACTCCATGTGTCCTCGTTCCATGTGTATACATTTAAAGGCAAAGACAAGAAACCAATAGACAAGCAATGGAAGGAAAAATATGCAAAAAGCATATGAAAGAGGCATAAAGCAACTAAGCATCATAGGCAAGGCTAGCAAAGATACAAGAAAGCAAGCAAACAAGCAAGAAGGCAAACAAATAAGAAAGCAAACAAAAGGTGGTGTCCACGAGGGATAAAT
Organism: Quercus glauca; assembly: GCA_023736055.1. Taxonomy (NCBI): domain Eukaryota; kingdom Viridiplantae; phylum Streptophyta; class Magnoliopsida; order Fagales; family Fagaceae; genus Quercus; species Quercus glauca. The sequence continues at coordinate 26,370,880 of CM043315.1, forward strand.
GTAGGTTTAGATCGAATGTCCATGACTTCATTGTGTTGAAGTATGGACAACAAACTAGCAAGCAAGACTCATGCTTGAACATGTGAGCAAGCGTGTAAAGATGCATAGAAAGCCAACGGGTGGCACAAACAAGCATGGCAAGCGTATCATCGCACGAAGCGAAAAATGGGAAAGGTATGCACGAAGCAACCGGCATCATGGTGATGCATCCTAAGTGGTTACATCCAAACAAGGCCTCATGGGCGTCGGATGTAACCACACAACCATAAACCTGTTAAGGGCATCAAGCGTGGTAAAGCCTAGACCAAGAGAGGCTAGCACAAGCATAAAGCATAGAAGCAAGCAAGCATAGACAGGCAAATAGGATGATCCAAACCCTTTGATGTGGGCCTTGGTGTATGGACGATGACAAAGACCATAGGGTCTAGATCGGATCCTAACCATTAGGCCAAAACACAAGAAAATGAGATAAAAAGGAACAAAAGGGCTACAATAGCACACGGCGTGACAAACAAGGTCTAGGTCTAGGCATATAAGCAAGGCGTGAAGCATGCAAGCACCTAGATGATGGCATAAAACATGTAGAGAACACAGATCCAAGCACATAGGTTTGTGAAAACATAGATCTAGACATATAGCATGGAAACAAACACAAACCCATAGATCCCAGCAAGGCATAGCCAACAACATCATACAAGCATGTGAGAATGTAACCCTAACATCAACCTAGAACAAAAAGAGAAACAAAGCATAGGAAAACATGGCATAAAGCATGAAACATGTAGATCTAAACATATAAGCATGTAAGGATGTAGATCTAAACATGAAACATGGCATAAGGCATAAAAAGCAAGGAGATTTAGGCTAGAAGCACAAATAAAGCAAGAAACATGCTAAAGAAAGCAATGAATCATGTTATTCAAGCAAAAAGAACAAGATAAATGTTAGAAAAAGATTTAGAAAGTTAGGAGTGTGGATAGTAGCTAAAAAGCTACATCCACACCCCTAAACCCTAAATCCAAAGTGTAGAACCAAGGAGAAGAAGATTGGGTATAAGAACAATACCTTTTGTTTTTGGTGAAGGAGGAAGAATCAAGAGGCTTTGATGTGTTTTTTGTGTTTGAGAGAGAGAAAAAATGTGTAGAAATCGTCTAGGTAGAGAGCAGAACCCAGAAGTTCCTTTTTTTTTTTTTTGGTATAGAGGTGTTTGAGGCCTTTTATAGCCCCGACACGTTTTACGAGGCGACAACCATTCAAGGGCCTCCACCTTCAAATGGCCACAGATTCAGGTTGATCTTGACACTCTTGAAAAGATCTTGACTTCCTATTTCTAAAAAGGTATGGAACTTGAAAATCCAACGATCATATCAAAAGTTATGGCCCTCGGAAGTTAGCAGTGCATCGATCAATGTGTTATCTCGATTTTCGTGATATTTCGGCTATTCTAACTCCGATTTCGATCCATAAATAGTCGTTGAATTGAGAATTTGATAATTTTCATAATGACATTGGTCTCAACCTATTTTGACGGCTGGATCAAAATTAGGGTTTCTAGAGCCCACTAAGAGTCAACTCTAGGTCAACTAGGTCAAACTTAGTCAAAGTTGCCAAAATCTCCGAAAAGCTCAGGTTTGACGTAAGACTATGAAATGTGTTGTTTTGTGAGGGTTTTGACCTCGTTTGACCTTCGGTCAACCATGGGTTGACTATAAGCATTTTGGTCATTTTAGCTGAAAAAAGGCATTTCGAGTGCTCTGGTGTCCAAACGGGTTGCACCACGTCATTCTAGATGTTCTCGCGGCCCCACGGAGAGAAATAACATTTTTGGATTTTTAAGGTTCGGCACGCAAATTGAGGGCAGACAAAATATGGTATCAACACATGGTCATTTGTTTTATTGCACTTTTGTTGTAAGAATTTCTTGAAATTGTATTCTCACAATGCATTAAAATGAATGCATATAAAGTGATGACTCGAAATTTAGGTACAAACATCTAATATCAATATTTATCCAAAAAGAAAAAGAAAAATCTATTGGTGAGTAATACTCTAGTCTAGCACTTTTTTCTTCTTCTGCATAGTCTGTTAGGCATTAGCTAGCTTTTAGCTTTTATATTTTACGCACAGCTTTTTAAAACCTCGTTTCTTTTTTCCAAATTTTCTCATTTTTCTAATTTTTTTTTTCAAGGTACAAATATACTTTTGCACACTTTTAGTAAAAAGTTAGATATGTTGTTCACAAACAGACATGTAGAATCCAATGGATGCATATGGGTGAATGGGTAATTAACATTTTTTTAATGCAATTTGCTTATTTTTATGCTGCCCTTTTGGAAGTTTATTCGAATTTTCAAAATAAATTTTTGGAAAAGTTGAAGGATGTCTGAAGGACATTGGTTTATAAATTATTTTTAAAATTTTTTTATGAAAAAACAAAGTAATTGATTTGTTTGACAACTTTTACGATGTTATACAAATTTTCTTAAATGAACCCCAAGGTTGGCTTAGTAGTTCCTAAGGCCTTATGACATCTATACACCTGAGAGTATAATTAAATAGTTAGAGAGGTCAGGATATCCTCTTTTGTCAAAATTCGAATTTTATATGTGATTGTGATAAGTACTAATTATAACTTAACTGGGGCCAAACACATCATGTGTTGTGCATGCAAGAGTGTGGTTGAATCCCACATCAATTACTGATAAAGAGGTTTAGCAATTTATAACTTATAATCACATTTTCCACATTTTGGCTACCCATTTTTGGGTTTAAAGGACCTAGGATGTTTCTTTGGTTTTTTAAGAACACTTCCAAACTTTTTGGTCATGTTCCTTTGGTCTTGGTCAAGACAACCAAATATTATTCATTGTTGGGGCACTATTGGAACATTAGAGACAATGACTATTTCCTTTGAATGGAAATGCTCCATTACTAAGGGTGAGTTTGGTTCAGCTTTTTGTAAAAGTGCATAATGAAAAAGTGGAGTTTTCAAAAAGTGCATAATGAAAGAGTGCATTTTCAAAAAGCTGAGTGTTTGGTAAAAACTGTTAAAAAGTGTTTTTTGAAAAAGCTGTGTGTTTGGCTAGCACTTATAAAAGTAGCAGTTTGAGGGATAAATTACCAAAAATGACAATGTATATATAAGGGAGTTTATTTCATACTTTTTTTTTTTTGGATGTGAGTTTATTTCATACTTAAATCAACTACTTCATATACTTAAATCAATTTTTCTCTTTCTAAAAAAATTGTTTTTTTCTCACCAATATTAGCTAATAATAACCTACCCCTTAAAATTTATTGTGAAAGTATTGTGAAAATATTGTGATAAAAATTGATACTGATTTTAATTTTAATGTACTATTAAAATTATTTTTTTCTCAACAATATTAGCTAATAATAACCTACCCCTTAAGATTTATGGTGAAAGTATTGTGAAAATATTGTGATAAAAATTGATACTGATTTTAATTTTAACGTACTATTAATTTTTTTTTCTCACCAATATTAGCTAATAATAACCTACTCCTTAAAATTTATTGTGAAGATATTGTGAAAATATTGTAATAACATTTCCTTCTTCTTCTTTTTTTTTTCCCTCTTTTTTTCTCCTCCACACACGTACCTTTCTCTTTTTCCTTTTTCTTTTTTTCCTTCTTTCCCTTTTTTCCCTACCACTTCCTCCAGAACATTCCACTTTTCATTTTTTGTTCATTCTTTCCCCTTTTTCCCTTTCACTTCCTCCAGAACATTCTACCACTGAGCTCTTTTTTTTTTTTTTTTTTTTGACAATTCGAAAGTTGAGAGGAAGAGAGAAGATGATGATGATGATGATGAAGAGAAAATACAAACATTGGGTTTGTATTTGATTTTGATTTTGGGTTTGGGTTATGGGTTTTCAATTAATGGTTTAATTTTAAGTTGATTTTTTGTGGATTTTGGGTTTGATTTTGAGTTGATTTTGTTTTGGGTTGATTTTGAGTTGGGTTTGGGATGAGTTTTCCAATGGGATTTGAGTTGATTTTAAATTGTTTTGTGTTGATTTTGAGTTATTTTTGGTTTGATTTTGTGTTTGAATTATCAAATGTTGAAATGGGTTGTGGTGGTAGATTGGTGATAGTTGTGTCCATTTCTTGACTAGTGTTGGTTTGTAACAGAGGAGCAAGAATATGAGGGAGAAGAGAAAAGGACAGAGTTTATTGAAGGGTAATTTGGTAATTGCCCTGTGAGTCCAACGGATAAATGAGATCGCGCGCTGGACTTTTGGCAAAATGGACTGCTTCTTTCCTTTTAGTGAAATGTGCGTTTCTTCACAAATATAAAACACAACTTTTTCCAAAAAGTCGCGTTTTGTGCTGAACCAAACACACATAAAGGGTTGGCTTTTTTCAAAACAGGCTTTCTAGGCTCAAAACGTTGAAACAAACGGCCACTAAGTTAGGTGAAACTAAATCCGAATGGTTTTGTTTTAAAGAGATTATAGGCAAAATGAGTGTCGGACAAAAATTGTTATTTAGTAAAATCCATTAAACATAATTTTACCCATAAGCTTTTGGGTATATGAGTTTTATTGATGTGAGTAGTGCCCAATTAAGATAACGTATCTGTTAATTACAATCCGTTGTTTCAAGGGAAGACCCTTTGATCCCAACTACATTGCCTTTGTATATGAGTTTATTTTTTTTGTATTTGAGGGGATATGTGTCTTTATTTATTTGTGGCTTCACTTAATAATGTATTTAGGTTGCCTACATACCCTTGGTGAGGATCAAACCAATTCATAATTCTTAAATTGAGTTTTTAGATTTAATTAAAGTCCTTAAATTTGTTAACATCATTTTTTCTTAAGGACTTTTAATTAAATCATGGACATTGAAGTCAAATACTTGGTATCTAATTAAGCATTGACTTAATTTTATTTTTAGGTGAGATAATTTATTTTAATCTTAAGGATTATTCATTGTTTTTATGTAAATTGAACCAAAGACTCTCTTTTTGAGAAATTCGGGCCTGTTTGGTAATGTTGTTCTATTAACGTTGTTTGTATTTTTGAAAATACGTGTTGGTGAAAAATTGTGTGGAAATACGTGTAATGCTGTTTAAAAACTGAAAACTGTTGCTCAAAATGCCATACCAAACGCCCCCCAAATGTCGAAACAAATTTCTCTTTCTTTTATTTGCTTCTTTGTAGGAATTTTAACAAGTGATGATATTTTGATTGAAATCTCCAAAATTAATTAAGGGAAAGAAATGTCTGAGAGAATTTGTATTGAACTCATTGAATGAATTCATGATAGTAGAGTCAAGGACGAGTCAAGGACTTCATTGATTTTGAGAAGACATCGGAAAAAAGTTTGAGAGGATTTTTATTTGGTAATTTTCAAATAGGATCTACGAGTTAGGGACTCTAAGTTTCATATATGGAGTTAGAAACTCCTCATGAAACCCGATCATTTTTGTTTTACCAACCAAAAATTCATTTTTGACAAAAGGGAAGAGAGATTTAGGGAAGAAAGGGACTGACGAAGTTCCACATACAATCCTATTGCTGGAACTTCTTCAAGCCTTTGTGTCCACTTAATTTCTGTATTTGTTGAAATGTTCTCTTTTTATTTTCTTTAAATCATTTAAAGTTTTTAACTATAGAAAATTACCAAATTGTCTCATTTTAAATAGCACAGAAGTAAAAAACAATATTACAATAAACTTATAAAGGTAATTTTGTTCATAATAATAATAAAAAAATCAATAGGGTAAAAGTGATCCATCTGGGTTGAATTAGATATCAGTTCACGAGTTACTAGTCCAACCAGAGGGATTAGTCCAGTTTGATAACAAATTTTATATTTTTTTTTCCTTAGAATCTTTGATAACAGAGCTTTGAGCTCGTAGTGTTTTTGGAAGGCAAGAATTTGTATTGCTAGTTTTTAATGAATTTATTTCATTATATCTACTTAAAAAAAGAAGAAGGAAAAAAAAAAAAAAAGCTGAAAATGAAAAAGAATAAGAGAGGAGCCATCGAAATTGTAAAAGCATCCAATCCAAGCCGTCGATCCCCACTTATCCACCATCAAATCCAACGTCCTTCATACGCCACGTCATCAATCCGTGGCTCACCCTACCCTCCAATCAAAAAAACAAACCAAAGACCTCTTCACGCATCCTCTGCTAGCCGTCGATTTTAACTTCAAACTACCCAAATCCAACAGCCCTTAAATCACCATGTCATCAATCCGCGTCTTCACCTATCCCCCAATCAAAATCAACCTAACTGCACTATATATACCAAAATACTAAACCTATCTCTTCATCGTATCAAATTCCCCAACAAACTCTCTCTCTCTTCGAATTCTTTGTTTGTGTTTGTTTACCAAAAAAAAACCAAGAAAATTCCGATGGCACCCAAGGCTGAGAAAAAGCCCGCTGAGAAGAAGCCCGCCTCCGAGAAACCCACGGAGGAGAAGAAATCTGCAGTCGCCGAGAAAGCCCCGGCGGAGAAGAAGCCCAAGGCCGGGAAAAAGCTTCCCAAGGAAGGTGGAGCCGGCGCCGGAGACAAGAAGAAGAAGCGCGTGAAGAAGAGCGTGGAAACCTACAAGATCTACATCTTCAAGGTCCTGAAGCAAGTCCACCCAGACATCGGGATCTCCAGCAAGGCCATGGGGATCATGAACAGCTTCATCAACGATATCTTCGAGAAGCTCGCTCAGGAGGCTTCGCGTTTGGCTCGTTACAACAAGAAGCCAACGATTACTTCTCGGGAGATTCAAACAGCTGTTCGTTTGGTCTTACCTGGTGAACTCGCCAAGCACGCCGTGTCCGAGGGGACCAAGGCGGTGACAAAGTTTACAAGCTCTTGAATTGAATGATTTGGTATTGCTAGGGTTTCGGGCATGGCTTTTTTCATTTTGTGATTAGGGTTAGGGTTTCGGTGGTACTTTCTAATATGATGTCGTTTTATGTTTTTTTTTTGAGTAATATTAGTTGAACCTAATAGTGGTGATGTAAGTACTGATATGATTTTAATTGGAAATGGAAATGCTTTTACCCACATTGATTTCTGCTTTTATTTTTGACTAGTGGCAATATCTATGTTAAATGTTTAGTATATTCAATCTATAATTGATTCCTGTGTTTGTTAAGTTTTTTGCCCATTGAGGAATTTACTGCATCAGTGGTGAATGCTGTGATTATGGTTTGTTTTATTTAATCTTGGTTAGTCGTTCAGGATTGTTTGATTTTTATGGTGATTCTGTGAATTAAACGCAGCTATGTGTTGTTACTCTTTAACGAAGTAGGTAGATGCATTTGATAAGAAATGTGTGTGTGCATTTAATGGTTGCCTTTCAGTTTGTATGTGTGGTGGTGATTGCAATTGCAGGAATGATTGGAAAAATAAGATTCTAATCGTCTAATTTAAGCGGAGTGCCCATATCAACTAATGGAGAGATTACCTTGTTTGTCTATTTTTGCATTTAATTTTAATTTTTATGAATTGGGATCTATCTTATGCTGAGTCTGTTGTATAAGCCATTTTATGTGTGCATTTTTTTTTTTAAATTTTTATTATTATGATTGCAATGGCTTTCTCCTCTCTTCTATATATATATTTGAGATGGTCAGAAGTGGGAATTACATTTGGTTGTTTGGTTTTCACAATTGAAAGTCATCTTGAAGCATATGCATTTCTTCCCAGGAGGTTATTTACATTCTTTGATAAGATTCTTCCCTATATTAATTACATTATATTCTCAAAAAATAAATCACCTCAATGAACAAAAATATTTCTCTCTGAACCTTTCTTTTCTCATGATCTGATACATTCATGGCATTTCTTTGAGAAAATTAATTCAAAAAAAGACTGTTGTTGTTTGTTTGTTTTTGTTTTTGTAAACTTAATTGAACTATGTGCAGGAACTGTTTTCGGATGTTGGTCACCTGAAATGTTATACAATCCATTATGATAGGAGTGGATTAGGTTCTTCTGATGAATTCTCTGTTCTGCTGTAGTTTATAAACACACTTTTTTCTTAGGGAACGCTGAAGTAGTCTTCTGCAGACTAGGAGATGCTGTGGTTGCTGTCAAGAAGTACAACAATGTCCAGCTTGACGGGAAACCAATGAAGATAGAGATTGTGGGTGTAAACATTGCGACACCTACTGTAGCTCCAGCAGCTAATGGCGCTGTTGGAAATTTAAATGGGATTCCTAGACGGTATGCATGATCTAACAAATAACTCTCTGCTAATGTTCTTTTGCATATTGGTTCTTGTGTTGTCAGGTTTTTGTCTCGTCTGCTTTGCTTGGGATGGCCTACATGATGTCAAGTTTCTTTTTTTTGTCTTGTTTGCTTTATTTGGCATTACCCATCTGCTTATTCATTATCATTATTTATTTTTCTCATCTACGGAGGGTATACTTGAAATGTATTTTGGTTAGAATTCAAAACATGGTTGTTTGTCTTTGCTCTATTGATCTTTTTGGCATAAAGAGGACATGATATGCATTTTTTTTTTAAATTTTATTTTATATTTGAATAATTATATTCTACTCATAGCTTTTTATACTGAAAGTCGGAATATCTGGCTGTCAATTTAGTGGGAAACGGTTATGACAAATTCCATTATTTAGATTCTGCTGTAGTAGGAGCATGCATTTCAGTGTAGTAGGAGCATGCATTTTGCTTATACCTGGTTGGGAAATATAAGAAAATTAAGAGGTAGTTTTTTGTTTATTGGAATGGTTTTATGTAGAATTAACTGTAAAGCAATTACAGAACAATTTTTGTGGTATATGTGAGTTTGAGAGCTTACACTAAAAATACTATTAATTCCTAAAATGCATCTAGCACTTAAATAAACCTTTTTTACAATTATAATCTGATGGTATGATTGTGTGAAAGGTGTTGCAACTATTACTTATAGGGGCCACATGTGGAAGGAGTCTCTTACCTTGGACTTGGTAGATTTTTGTGGAAGATGGACAAGAATTAAGCCTATGCTGTGCTCCTTTTGTGATGTTAATACACTCTCTGAATCTGGATACCTTTGTTCTTTTGACATTCAGAATCATGCACTAGCCTAAGGCTTTTTGGTCTGGGAGAGTTTTATATGTGCCTTCATTGTTGTAGGTGACAATGCTTGGATTCACGTGATTAAGCATATACTCCATTCATGCATTGATATTCGGAATCATTCGCTAGCCTGTGGAATGAGTTTTGTATGTGTTTTCATGGTTGAAGGTGATGATGTTTGGATTCTTGTGAAAACAAGTAGTTTTAAAGTATACACTCCATTCACTCATTGATATTCAGAGGGTTTGTCTGTGGAAGTAATTTTGTATGTCTCTTCATTATTGAAGGTGACAACGCCAGGATTCTTGTGAAAATAAGCGGTTTTTAAGTAGATACTCCATTCGCACTGACATCAGGGTCAAGAGTTGTTGCTGGCTTGTAAATCATTTTCAATGCCAACACTCCATATTTTGTTGCTTGATGGTGAAACATTGGTGGTATGGGTTTTAGTAATGCTGTCTTGGTTGAGGAGTCAACTCTGATCAGTCACCGGATGCAAGTACATTGAATGATTCATGTCTTGTTTTGTTGGCCAATCCAATGGCTTCTTTTATTGGAAGATAGTGACTCTTACGTGCCTGGTTGAGGCGGGTTCCAAAATGCTGTAGTTGTTGATGTTACCAGACTCAAATGAGAGCAAGAGCGTGCTTAGCTTTTTGCTCTTCTTCTGGAGAAATTATAAGGTCCTCATGATGGACAAGTGATGTGGTTTACCATTCCAGTAAAAAATTCTCACTTGTTTAAAATTGTGGAGTTTTAAATAAAAATTAAATACTGACTCTGTAATTTTAAATAGGTGGAAGTTTTTTATTGGAATGATAGATAAATGACGTGGTCCACTATAAGGACCATATAATTTTCCTTTCAGTCTAATTATTGGATAATTCTATAAGGTTATTATGTTATGTTAACACAAGTATGGTTTGACTTACCACTAGTACTATTTTAATTGAATATGTCATTTTATTTTAAATATATAATGACAATTTGTAGTGAGTTCTAATTTTACATTTTATTTAGTTAGCGGATGATGTGGCAATTTTTTATTAAAATAAAAGGAGATTTCACTTTAAAAAGTATTAAATGAGATTTCAGTTAAAAAAGTACTTGGAGGTAAGCCAAATCTATACAAGTGTCTTAAAAGAGGATGGTTCTCAGTTTGTTTTCGTTGCTAAATTGTTGTCACTTAACGTGGAGGTCAAGGTTTAAACACCAATTTTTTAACTTTTTGAAAACGTTTGTCTGTTGTGTATCTAATGTGTTGATATGGCCTTCCGCTTTGCTCTTCCGCTTTGCTCTACTCCCCAATCTGATGTGTTGATATGGCCTCTTGAAAAATTTGGAAAGTACTCAGTTAAAATCGGGTATAGTTTGCTGTGTGTTGTCCAGGATCCCGTTGAAAGTTCGCTCCAAGTTAGTATGGATGAGCGGGACTTTTGGAAAAAGCTTTGGAAAATTCTGGCCCTTGGAAAAATTAAGCACTTTCTCTGGCGGGCATGTACAAATTCTCTAGCAACAAAAGAGAATTTGGTGAAACGTAAAATCTTAACTGATGCTACTTGTTCTCGCTGTTTGGTTGCTTCTGAGGGCAGCCTTCATTCTCTGTGGAGTTGCAGCAACTTAAAGGAGGTTTGGGAGAAGGACTTTGGCTGGATTCTTAGTTCTGGCGCAGTCTTTACTTCCTTTAAGGAGTTGGTAGAGCTGGTCTTCACAAAGCCTGAGTCAGTTGCTCTGTTTGCCACGACAGCTTGGTTTGTGTGGTTTCATAGAAATAAAACCAGGTTGAACGAAAATACCAGACCTTTGGGCCTGCTTGTTGGCTTTGCGCGTGACTATATCCGCGATTATAGGTCTCAAAAGCATTGCTCCACCTCTGTCCGTAAAGTTGCTTCAAGGAGATGGTGTCCGCCTGAACGTGAGGTATGGAAGATTAACTTTGATGGGGCTATGTTTGGCGAATCTGTAGATGCTGGCATTGGGGTGGTTATTCGGAATTCCAATGGCGAGGTGAGGGCCGCTCTGGCTGAGAAGATTAGTAAACCACCCTCTGTGGAGATGCTGGCAGCCAGACGTGTTGCTCTTTTCTCCCAAGAACTTGGTCTGAATATGGTGATTTTTGAAGGGGATTCGGAGTTGGTAATGAAGGCCCTTCAATGGGGTGGCTGGGATCTCGCTTCGGGTGGTCATCTTATCCGAGATTTTTTATGTATTGTAAACTCCTTTGCGAGTATTTCTTTCTCTTATGTTTGTAGGCGGGGTAATTTGGTAGCACATGCCCTTGCCCAGAGAGCTAGGCATTGTTTTCCTATTTCAGTTTGGATGGAATCCTATCCATCGGACATTTCCTCTTTTGTATTAGCTGATTTTTAGCCTCGGGTTGTTTAATGTTATCAGTTCTCTTTCTCAAAAAAAAAAAAAGTTGACTTAATTTGAACTCAACTAATACTAGCATAAATATGCTCATATGTTCATGGGAACACTAAAAATGGGGAAAGGATCTTCACGTTAGTTTTTACAAAGCAATAAGGCTATTGTCAAAGTAGAAGCAACGGATTATTGCCTTAGTATTCTACTACAATACAACAACTTTTGTCAGAAGTATTTTATGTAGCTAGTTAACCTGTCACTTTCACATGAACCCTTAACATTTTTTTTCACTGCTCAAAAGTTTGCCATCAATTGTGACAAAAGTTGTGTTTTATATAGTATTTAGAAAATTTGTTGCCTGTAATGTAACTTACTAAACACGTTCATGTTAGTTCATGTTAAATCGTTAATGATTTGTTTGCTAGTATTTCAGTCTGTCACGAATGGGAAGATAAACCTGGCCATGGAGTATTGCCTGTAATGTGTCCTAAATATGAACAAAATGAAACCTGTTGGTGAATTTTCTTTCAAAATCCGTTAGAGATATTTTGCCCTCATTACCTGTTTCTTTTCTTGTCAGTGTTCCTGTTTCGTTGCCAAGGAATTGAGAAAATCAAAGAAAATAGACTTCATTCTCACGCCCTCAAAATCGTCTGGTTTTAGCACTGACATCACACTATTCGCACAACTAAATTCACCATCCAAAAATTAATCCTCCTAGTGGAAAAAGAGGTGAACTACAAATTTAAGAGGGAGAGATGTCAGCTTCCCCAATCCAAACCCCAAATAGAAAGCCCGTAAAACATTTTTTCCCCATAACAAAAAACAAGCACTCAAATCATACTCATTTAATACCATCCCAATGTATTTTGATCCAAACTGGAGATTTAATGTAGCAATTTAAACTTTACAAACTAAATAAAACATATATTTAGATTCTCAAAAAAAAAAAAAAAAAAAATCACACGTGTGTTTGACAAGGCATGAGAGGAGAGAGAGGGGGGGGGGGGGGGGGGTTGGAATGCTAAAAGGGAGAGAGTAGATGTGGTGCAAAGCTTAAAAAAATGATCAGTGGTACTCCCAAAAAAATACTGGTATTTTGGATACCAATTGATGCTGAAACGGATAAACTAGCTAATGGTTTTGCGTATAATGAAGTATTTCAACATGAAATACCGGACTCAATAGTCTGGATGGTACCTCCTTATGCACTAATAGAATGGAGAAACAATAGAATGATATGTTCAGAGTTCATAACTGACCCTAAAATAGAGGTGTGTGCGGCTTGGTAGGTGCGGTTTTTTTTCCAAATTTATTACCAAACCGATAGAGATCGGTTTTTTCATAAATGGAACCGATGCACACTACCTAGAGTCAGTTTTCTGACCTATAGTGGTACGGTTTTTTGTGGTCGGTTTAGTCGGTTTGGTCGGTTTGAAATATTAAAAAAAAAACTGTTTTGTTAATAATAAAAAAATTGGGCTTTCAAGGCCAATATCAATATATCAACCTATTCAAGATTTCAAGTAAATTTGTTCACATAAAAAAAAAAAAAAAAAAACTGTGCAAAAAATCTATTCACATAAAAAAAAATCTGTATCTTATATTATTTTATGACATAGTTATTTTATATTATATTATTTTTTTGGGGCTAACCGGATACCATATGTAAGCATCCAACCTTACATATAGTATTATATTTTATATTATATTATATTATATATGTATGTAAGCATCCAACCTTAATATAATATTATATTTATATATGTAAGCACTAAGCAACTACAGACCTACAGTTTATATTTATATATGTAAGCACTAAGCAACTACAGACCTACAGTAAGGCTGGACAACCTTAATAGCATCCAACCTTAATATTATAATATATGCAAGCACTAAGCATCCAACCTTACTTGTCCAGCCATTTTTGGGTTGTAAGCACTAAGCAGCTACAGAGGCTCTCACATGAGCTACTTGGCGTTGGATCCACCCCCCACAAAATAGAAAGACACAGACAGTCACACAAGCTTACTCAAACAAATAAGTTGAAATAACCAGCTTACTCAAACAAACACAGTCACGCAGTCACACAAGCTTACTCAGTGAGTCTCGGGCCAAACTTAATCAAACATTCAAAGTTTCAAACCAACTTAAATACTTAATCATTCATGCTTTCAGCTTTCCCAAACAAATAAAAAGGAAAAAACAGTAAGACACGAAGACAAACAAAACTGAAAACACGAAGAAGCTTACCGTTGTTCTGCGTCAGGCGAGACTTGAGAGGTGAGAGCGAGAGAGAGAGATACTAGGAGCAAAATATGAACTTATATATCCCTGAGAATCTGAAAACCTAGCATAAAACGCACCGTTTTGCTTTTTTTTAATAACATCCATACATACAACGTCGTTTTATCAACTTCATGAAAAAAAAAAAAAAAAAAAAAACAGAACAACAGATCTTGTATCAGTTCGGTTTGGCCACAGTCTCGGTTTGGAGTTGCAGTTCCGATGGTAGCACCGCATCGGTGTCGGAGCGGGATTCTCCATCCGATCGCCAACCTTGGCTCAGTCGGTCGGTGCTAGAGGCGGTACGGTTGGGTCGGCGCCGGTCGGTTGGGTCAGCTCCGGTATTAGTCTGCTCACCCCCTAAAACCATTAAACTCATTAGTCTGGATGGTACTTCCCTACGCACTAAATGCGCAGGGGAATTGCCAGAGCCTTGGTTCAAGCCATATGGGGCGCAACATACTAGTAATTATATTTTTAACCATTTTAAATAAATAAATAATAACTTAACAACACTTTTAATTATAATACAAGCAGATAGCTTTATAAAATGATTAAAAATTATTTTATCAATCAAAAGGGTGACTATGTAGAATAAAATATTGGGCCCTAGAATAATTTGAGAGAAAACTACATAAGAGTTGACAATAAGGAAGGAGGTAATGCTTGTTAAGCTTTTGTTTGATTACACATTCATTTTGCTAAATGAGAGGAGTTGTAAGAGGCACTCCTTTCTTTCTCTCTTCTCTTCTCTCCTCTCTTAGGTGGTAACTCATGGAACGATTCCATGAGACCTTCCTCTCTCCCAGCATGTGGAACTTAAAAATATATAGAAAATCACATATTGTGAGAAAGTGATTTCATGGAGTTGCAACATTATAAGATGATTCTCTCCTCTCCCTAAGCATACCCTTAACTATTTTCTTAATTTGTACATTTCATCATGTTGAAGTCACAAATATATAGAATATCACTGTGCACAGTTTATTTGTATCTTTCTAATATTGTAGGCTGTTCAACATTCAGGAAAGGACACAGATCCACCAACTAACGAGTTTGTGAAACATTTCACTGAACTAAAGATAAACTTAATTATTTTATGCATTGCATAAGTAACAAAATATATCAATAAGAAAATGGCATTCTACAAACAAATCAAATTTATAGTAAATTCTATCTAAAGACACTTGCTTTTGGTTTCCACAACTTCGTAAAATTTGGAAAATAAGCCGTGGAATTTGGAACCATCCTTTCTCCCTCAGTGATTCTAGGACCACAACTTATTTCACAACTTTTTGCCACAACTCTAACGTGACAGATTGTGAATGGTTGACTATCACTTACACATGGACCTACCATTTTTTCTTCACCATTCACACTCTGCCATATCACAATTGTGGCAAAGAAGTTGTGTAATAGTTGTGGTACTATATTTTTTTCCATTCCTCCATGAAGTACAAGTCTCAAGGTTAAGTGGCTTCCGGATCAAATGGGAGTATAGGACCAAACCAATATAGTGATAGTCTTTCTTGTAACGAAGCCACTATAGCCTCCTTGAAATGCATTTTGCAGCAGAAAAACTAAGCTACAGTAATATGACACCAAACCATTAGAGTACCAGTTTCCTATGAAAACTGTAAAGCTTATTACTCCCTTGAAACCCAAGTTTGCAAAACTTACTCCCTTCAAACCCAAACTAGACCGATATGAAGAAGAAAATGCTAAGCAAAAATACATATCAATCAGACACAAGAAAGTGAAAAGCTCACAAAGCCTACACGGAGAAGCAAAAAAGCTATTCCCATTTAGAAGGCTTACGCTCAACACACAGTCATTTCTTGAGGAAATTTGAGAATACAAACTTTCTGCATTAGATAACCGGAAATTAATACACCAGGTTATTGATCATTTAAGCCCAAAAGGATGGAGGGAGGAAAGCAAACAAAGTTGAGTCCAACTTAGATTCTTGGTATAATATGAATAGATCCACTCACCAGCCCATCAATGTTCTTCTAACTCTATCTACAATCTGATTCCTAGCTATCATTTTGGATAACTGAATCCTGCAGTTCTCATCCAAAAGAAATCTGTGGACCTCCCATTCATGATCTGATTCTGATGTTGAATATCTTCCTATTTCAGCCTAAAAACCCAAGACAGAAATTGTTACAAGTATTTCAAGATTTGACTAGGTAATTTACAATATGGAAGTGATTCAAGAATGCCACCAGCACTGCACAAGTTTGTGTGAAAAAGCAAGTACCATAGTTAAGTGCTAGCCAATATCCAATTACCCATGCCAACATGTGGAGTGGAAGGGCATTAGCAATATAAGAACTAAGGTTCCCAATTTGCCACATTACTTGCTGGAAATGTAATATTCATTTAACCATCTAAGATTGAAGATCCTGGTAGATGAAATGTGCTGACGAGTTTTTTGAATCACTTACTTTCTAATGCCAAGCTTTCATACTGAGAAAATGCAGATCCCAAGTGATTTTAGAGCAAGCGTAACATCATAAAAAACTTGTGGTCTTCCATTTCCAGATAACCCAACTGGATTAGCAACCAGCAGTTCAGTGTCTGGTCCTCGGTTGGCAATGATGACACGCAAGGGATGAAGCATTTCTACCTGAAAACGAGAACATAGTGCACTCTGTTTCTCTGGATCCAAAATCTTTTTCCCATCCTTTTGCTGAATAAATAGGTCTAAATCATGATAGCCCATTGAATTTGGTGAGAATCGACCATAAGCTATCTGAACAAGAAGAAACAACATACAATAAATATCAGAAAACTGCAAACATGTAATCATTTGTCAGCAAAATTTGACATCCAAACTTACGTGGTGGTTATAGGAAGAGGACTATAAGTTTCATCGATACATATTGAGCCCAAGAAAAAAAACCACCCAGGAGTTCACTACTATCTAGTTGACCTCAACCTCTTTCTCAAGCAAAAATAATTCAAAATCAGTGCCTTGTCTTTTATTTGTTTGATTATTATTTATTACTGTAAAAATGGTGACCCTAGAAGCAAGTTGGACAGACTATTGGCTCACAGGAACAACAGATATTTGGAACAGTTCACTCATGGTTTGCTAACACCACATGGCAAAACCATATCAGTAGCTAACCTTGATAGGATAATCAAGGTGACCTAGTCATAGTTAAAGACACTGGGACTACAAGATTGCAGTCTAATAGCTTCAATTACCAAATAGCCAATTAAGGTGGTAGGTAGCTTAATTCTTTCCAATTAAGCTACATGGGAGCCCAAGGCCAATGGCTAATCTGTCAACTTGGATTATAGCAAATCAAGTAATGTATTTCTGTATAAAGTAGAACAACATGGGAGGAGGGCCAGCCTAGTCAGGGATACCTAGGATCCAAACTGAAACATTAGAATATCCCCACAACAGATTTGAGTTAAAAAGTAGTCTGTCAAAATAATATTGGTGAAAGATATAAATCCATACCTGGATATTGCAGTCTTTCAAGGTTCTCATGATGTCATATAAGAGACCCTTGTGATCAGCACAGTGTATTTGAAGTAACGTGTGACACTAGCCTGGATATTGCAGTCTTTCAAGGTTCTCAGTGAATTGTCTACTGTGACACTAGCCTTCTTCAATTTTGACATATCTGGACTAAGAGCTTGAGAGCGGATTTCCTTGTCTGATAATTCATACCCAAATAGCTCCTCAGCTACCTCAGGAGAAAGAGAGGAAATTCCCTGAGGCCATTCATACTCAGTACCTGCCAGCTGAAGTTCACAGCTGATACATGATTCTCCCAAAACAGCATGCAATTGTTCTAGTGTCTCATCTTGTCGATTCTTTGTGTGTAGAATCTCCCTGAATTGAAATAGTAGATGTGAGTGAAAAAACCATCAGGTTTCACCTTGAGTGATTGTTACATTTGAAAAAAATATCAACAAATAACAATAATAATAATAAGCTCTAATCAATCAGAATGAGGACAGCAATTTAGTCCCATCAATTCTAGTCAGTTCCCTGATTTCTTTGACACATATGGTATATTTTATTTCCAGATGCCCAGGAAAAATAATTACTTGGTTAGCAAAAGTGGAAAGAAAAGTTTAAAAACTGAACATGGAGAAAGCAAAAGTGGAGGATAGGTACAAAAAAATACTGTACCATTGACATCAGGGAGCTTAAATCTATATCCTAGATGTAGAAAGACAAAAAAGAAAATACAACTTTATTAAAACCATATTTGGATGCTAATTTGGGAATCACATAAAAAAATGGGAATCAGCAAAGTGAGCATGCAATCCAACGATGAGAAAGGCCTGTAATGAAAATGACAGACCACATCAGATTTATTTCCTTTAGGCCAAAAGAGGACAATATTATTAAATGGCCCAGAGGAAGGAAATTCTAGACATGATGTTCATTATGTGACAGAAGCCTGCTAATACAGTCAATGAATTTAATAATTCCTCGTAATCAAATCAAATGCATATCAAGAGAAAATTCCACCTTGTATCACCATCATTATCATAATAATAATTATAATATCAAACCCCAAAACAAAACCTCACACGTTATCTGTTATGAAGAAGAGGTCAAGAACACTGCCATCTGGGGTTGTCATCACTTTTACCCTTTGAATTGTAAGCTCAAGCTCACAGAGAACCTGTGTAACACACAGACACAAATAAAGCCGCTGCATTAGAACCACACAGACACACAAATAAAGAAACTAAAGGGCACTAGAAGAATTAAAGAGAATCATTATTACCATGTAGTAATCCTTTTCGATCAAGGCTAAAAACCTTCAATAGGTAAACCGGAGAAGACGTCGAGTGTGTAGATGATTGGTCCAAGTAAAATGACACCATACACGATGGGCATATAGATACAAGACGGTTTTTTAAATTCGGCCATCTCAAGATGAGTGAATTGGATTGAGGAACTACCCATAATACTATGTAGCACCATATCCCATCAGTAGAAACATCTACAACCAAAAATGGCCATAATACTATATTCTGGTAAAAAATGCTTACAGCAAAACGTTGCTGCCATTCCATCAGTAAAAGATTCTTTTCATTCTCATACTGGTCATCCTCAATCAATATAGTACATTATCTATCGTTCACCTCCTAGTTTATAAGCATAATCACGTACAGAAAGAATTTAGTCATCTATTTCTAGCAATGCAGGTAGTTAGATCTAGTTACATGAGCCCAAGGTCAAAGCTCATGGTTCTTCTATGGTAAATAAAAGAGCTCTGGTATTATGTCACAGAGACTGTC
This sequence comes from Quercus glauca, assembly GCA_023736055.1. Classification (NCBI taxonomy): domain Eukaryota; kingdom Viridiplantae; phylum Streptophyta; class Magnoliopsida; order Fagales; family Fagaceae; genus Quercus; species Quercus glauca. Next base: position 26,389,883 of record CM043315.1, read on the forward strand.
AATCAACTTCAACAATGCATGTAACTGAAATTATTCTTGAGCGTGACTATGTCGAAAGAACTGAACTTTTTAAGCAAGTTCCATGAATAAGAGTGTTATATGTGACCCGATTTGGCATCACCCCTCTTCTTATCATGTCATCACGCAATTCAAATGCCTTGGTGAGTTCTCCAGTAACACAGCAACCATATATCATAAAATTATATGCTAATGTATCTGGCTTAAGACCTTTGTTTAGCATAGTGTTCCACAACTTAATAGCTTCCTGTAAATTACCCTTTCTACAGTACTCATAGATAAATGTTGAATAGGTAATGCAATCAGGAAAAATACCATTGTCAGTCATTCCAACAAGGAGCTCAGTGGCGTCCTGAATCTTACCCAATTTGCAGAAACCACGGATAAGTATATTATATGTGACAGTGTTGGCTAGAAACCCTTTAAGCATTGCATTGTGCAGCTGTATAGCTTCCTCCATATTTCCTTCCTTTGTAAGGTGGTCAAGGAAACAACCATATGTGAGCTGATTGGGAAGGGCATTGCCAATCAGCATTTCCTTTAAAAGAAGCTCTGCCTTATCCATATTTCCTGCCTTACATAAACCATTTATCAAGGCAGTATATGTCACCACATTAGGAAAGCATCCCTCAGAAACCATCAAATCCCAAAACCCAAAAGCCTCCTTAAGGTTTCCAGCTTTGCCATATGCATCTATCATACTTGTATATATTACTTCATCAGGCTTTAGTCTGTAATCATGCATCTCCTTCAAGAGACCAAATAATTTTCTTGTATCATGCTGCTTTAGAGTTCCGCAAATGAGTACTGTATAACACACAAGATCCATGTCTACTCCTCTCTCAACCATCTGACGACAAGTAACCAATGCATCCTTTAACCTTCCCTCCTTGCAGTAACCGTGTAAAAGTGCCCCATAACATATCACGTTTAACTTATGATTCTTTTTGTGAAGTTCATCCACGAATTCTTTGGCTTCAGAAACTCTACCTAAAGAACAAAGACCACTAATTAGGGGCCTAAATGTGTATGTATCTGGTTCAAGACCCTTCTCAACCATTTCATCAAGCAATTCAAAGGCTCTTACTGTGTTACCATTCATACAGTGACCCTCTATCAGAACATTATAAGTCACCTCATTTGGCATAATGTTACGCTCAACCATTTCATCAAACAAATTACCTGCTTTGGTCATCATATTTGTACGACAGAATCCAGAAATAAGTGCAGTTAAGGTGTAAGTATTAGGTGCAATGCCCTTCCCAGTCATCTCATGATACAACCTAAATGCCTTGTGCAATTCCCCTTCTCTGCAGTATCCACTTATTAGTGATGTATAGGTTGTAACTGTTGGTACCACTCCTTTAACAATCATCTCACCAAAAAGAAACTCCGCCTCATCCAATTTCCCAAACTTGCATTCCCCACTAATCAAAGAATTGTAAGAATACATAGTACCTCTTACACCGGCTTCCGACATCTTACCTAAGTAACAATATGCAACATCCAATTTTCCTCTTCTGCAGAAGGAATCAATTAAAATAGAAAAAGTGACATCATTTGGGAACAAACCATTCTCACCCATGTTATTAAAAAGTAACTCTGCTTCATCCAATTTCTCTTCTTTGCACAAAGAATTGATCAAGGCATTATAAACAAACAAATTAGGCATCACTCCAATTCTCCCCACCCTATTTACAATGTCATAAGCATCTTCAATCTTCCTCTTCCTCCGCAACCCCTCCACAACTCCCGAGAGAGCAGCTTCACTTGGCACAAACCCCAACTCAATCATTTCATTCATCAGCTCCACCCCAGCCTCAAACTCCTGCACTCTGCACAAACCAAGTACTAATGTACAATATGTGATCGCATCCGCTTTCAATCCTTTTCCTCTCAACAAATTCTTAATCTCAACAGCCTCCCAAGCTCTTTGGCTCTTGCAGAGACCATGAATCAACACATTATACATCACAACACTCAAATTGCATCCATTCAACTCTGCCTGCTGAATCATTTCCTTAGCCCTAACAAAATCTTTCAATTCACACAAACTCCTAACCACCACAGTGTATATATAAACATCGGGCTGAAGACCCACATTCACAAACAGATTGAACAACTCCAAAACCGTATTGAATTGCCTAATTCTCACTAGCCCATTTAAAAGGGCACTCAAAGTTCTGACTTCAGGCAACAAATTATTCTCTTTCATTAGCTTTACGACCACGACAGCATCCAATAATCTCTTATTTTGCACATAATTCTGGATCAACAAATCAAAACCCAAACTGGAAGAGAATTTAAATTCCACATAACAATTCAGAAAATGTTCAAAAACCTCTTTTGGGTCCAACCCACGAAGAGAAAGCGTTTGCAAAAGCGAAGAAGCTGGCCAAAAGAGATTGGACTGGACCAGGGAGTGGACCAAAATGCAAAACGAAGTCGTGGTGTGGTGAAAATTGTGGTGCAAGCCCAAGAAATTGAAGAACCTCAAAGCTAACCTGGAGTCATCTATGGTTTGGATCAGAACCTTCTCGACGTGGTGGGGCCCCAAAGTGCTCGAAATGTAGGTGTTGTTGAGTGCGATTTTCCAGCTCCGGTTTCCTCGTACGATGTCTCCGAGGATCGAAACAAAGTGAGAGTCATTTTCGTCATTGTCTTGGGAGGTGAATTTGGAGGTAGAGAGGTTTCTTTGTTTTATGTAATGGATGGTGGAATTTGAGAGAGGTCGACGAGGAAGAGTGAGCTTCATATTGAATGGGGATTGAAACGAGAGAGTTTTAGTTTTTGCCATTTGAGGTTACCCAGGTTCGAGCTAGGGTCCGTGGAAGGAAGTGATTAAACTAACTTGGAAGTGCACTTGGGTGGAGGTAACGGGCTCAGTTGAATGTCGAAGTCCAAACATACCACCTTTTTTTTTTTTTTTTTTTTTTTTAACAAGATAGAATTCTATTATAGGCTAATCTAACTGTACGTATATATGCTACATTTTTTTAAAAGTTTATTTCTTTTTTTCATTTTTTTTTTCACTTTTCTCATTTTTTTTAAGGCACAAACATACTTTGACATTCTTTTAGTAAAAAATTTCAACTAAAAACTAGATAAGTTGTTCCCAAATGAATCCATAGAATCCAATGGGTAATTAAAAATATTTTAACGCAATGCCAATTTGCTTATTTTTATGCTGCCTCTTTGGAAGTTTATTGGAATTTTCAAAATGATTTTTTTGGTAAAGTTAAAGAATGCCTTGAGGACATTGGTTTATAATTGTTTTTTAATTTGTTTTTTTTTTTTATGAAAAAAAGTAATTGATTTCGTGGAGAGTGGAAGAGTCTCCATTTAGGCCTCAAGCCCAAGAAACAATTGGGCCACGAGAAACGAACTGGGCCAAGCATGTATACTTGAAGAAAGGTAATAGGATCATCCCGAGTACCTAAATGTAGGAGAGCAACATAGGAAAATAGTTCCCTTGAAAAAGGTAAGAAGCTAACCTTACCCGAAGTGAGGTGCACGGATGATCCATGTATGGTTTCCAGAAGATGCTTGGAACCACGGGAAACTTCCAGAACACGCAAGAAGATTGAAGATCTTCACCTTCGCATTAATGAGGGGGTCCTCACCTAACCTCTGTCGCATTGAATGCATGTGAGACAACCTGAATAGTACAAACACCCTTCAAAATTCAGAATTTCAGGATAAGGGAAGGGAGAAAACCGATAAAGTAGAGAAAAATATCCTTGAAAATTCGGCTGGCAATAGGACAGCTATAGAGATAAGAACAAGGAATGTACCTATAAAAAGAGGGAGATAGACAAATATTGGAAGGGATTTTTGAGAGGTGGAAAAAATAGTGAAAAGAGGTGAGAGAAGGAAGAAAAGTGAGCTGTTTGAGAAAAAGAGAGAGTGTGTAACACCGTGGGAAAAAGAAAATTTCCTGTTGTAGCACTTTATTCGTTTCATCTGAAATTTATATGGTCAATGAAATTAACTGTTTGAGTTTCCTATTGTGGAGTGTTTTTTTCCTATTGCTCATTTACAAATAGATTGTGTTGGACCTTTCAACTGTAATACGTGGATTTCACCACGGGCTAGTTTTTGTTGCCCACAGTTTTATTTGACAACTTTTTATATTTCCCATAAAAGTGTTATAAAAATTTCTCAAATAAACCCTAAGGGGTTGGCTCAATAGTTCCTAAGTTCTCATGACATTTATACACCACAGAGAATAATTAAATATTCAAAAATGGTTGGATACTCTTGTTTGTCAAAATTCGAATTTTATAAGTGATTGTGATAAGTACTAATTGTAACTTAACTAGGGCTACACACATCATGTGTTGTGCATGCAAGAGCGTGGTCGAATCCCACATTAATTACTGATAAAGAGGTTCAGCAATTTATAACTTATAGTCACATTTTCCCCATTTTGGCTACCCTTTTTTGGGTTTGAAGGGCCTAGGATGTTCCTTTGGTTTTTAAGAACACTTCCAAACTTTTTGGTCATGTTCCTTTGGTCTTTGCTAAGGCAACCAAATATTATTCCTTGTTGGGGCACTATTGGAACACGAGAGACACAATAAATATTCCCTTTAAACAGAAATGCTCCAACGCTAAGTTAGGTGAAATTGAATCCGAATGCTTTTGTTTTAAAGAACACTAGGATCGTTGAATGAAGGTCTCTCAAGAGATTATAGAGGGCAATGGTTGAAACAATTCACAACCACCGTATAGGCGTATTTAGGGCACTCAAAGATAGGTTGAATATGACATTGGATATGAGCATTTCTTAGTTAGACATCAAACTTGATTCCCATATAGTTATTGAGCTAATTATATCAAATTGAACTCGTATATTGAAAAGACGAGGGTTG